>VDFB02058242.1:496659772-496789369 GCA_007258455.2 Sequoia sempervirens
CAATCCAAAACTGAATATCAGACTATTTGTTTTTCATTATCATTATGAAATGCGAATAATATCAAAATCATGTTTCAGCTACTATTTGTTCTCCAACAACTTTGGGAACAAATTTATCGGTTGCAACAACATAAAATCAAAGGCACTACAAAATTGGTTAAATGCGCTACACAATTCATCATCAGCGCTATAGAATCAATTGCACTACAAAACATATTAATAGCGCTACAAAATCAATCAAATGCGCTATGAAATATTTTGTGCTACAAAATTTGTCAATAGCGCTACAAAATCAATCAAATGCGCTATGAAATCATATGCGCTACGAAAATGATTAATCACACTATGATATACATCAAGGGCGCTACGATATCAAATGCGCTATGAAACATGTTAAATGCGCTACGATACACATCAAGGGCGCTACAATATCAAATGCGCTACAAAAATAATCGTATGCGCTACAAAAACCTTTAAGGGTGCTAAAACTCATTTTTTTTGAAATAAACATTGAAAACGTGCGCAAAATGAAATTTTTTTGAGAGACAGGAGATTTATGAGACACATACCGGAGGTCCATAGTGCGCTGGCCGCTGATGTCGTCGGATACGCTCGAAACGGTGCTGGTGAACTGGAAGTGCCATGATTATCAACTCAAAGCTCAATATTTGCAAATTTTACTAGGTTAAAATTGAAAATGACATGGAAAATGACATTTTAAACCTATATAATGGTAAAATTGGGGCATTTTTATCATATTTTCACATAGCAGGGGCAATTTCTTCATCAAATTTTCATTTCATGTCTCTTCTCGTCAATTTCTTCAAATCATTAGCTCGAATCCATGAATCGACATCTCGTAACCACAAAAATCTCAAAATCTTATCGAGATTCATCGTTTCATGGGCATATACCTAATAACATTTCGACAGCTAACATTTGGGGCAGAAAATTCTTTTGAAGCAATGCATGTTCACTAAAAGAGGGGAAAAATGTATACACTTAAAAATGGTCACATCACATTGTCTGGTAATTAATTAAATATTTTTAATATTTAATTAAAATCTTCGAATTCTATCTGCGTATAAATAAATTTAAATAATTTATTTATATTTCTTCATTCTTTTATTTTGATTAAATAAATAAGTTTATTTAATCATCTTTTCGTATTCATTTCTTAATTAATTAAATAAACATTACGATTTATTTATATTAATTATCATATAATCTTAGTTTGAATATTTTATTCAAATAAAGATTAAAATATTCCTTTTTTCTAAATATATTCTTCTAATATCTATTTATAATTAAATATTCTAAAATATTTAATTAATTCTTCTAAAAATTTCATATTCTTCTAAAGTCATATCATAATTAAATATTTCAAAATATTTAATTAAATCTTCCATAGTATAAAAATCAAAAATCAAATGCAATAAATAAAATTAAATAAATTTATTTATTTATTTAATTTGGGATTTATCTTCAACTCCCGGGAAGCAAACGGTCAAAACAAAAAATTTAATTTCTCTGTTTCTGTGCAGGCTTGTTCCCGTGGGTTGAAGACAGGAATCCATCCTTCTCTCCAACCTCTCAACCTCTCCCATCTTCTTCTCAACTTCTTCATCTCTCACCATTCAAACTTACCAGACAATTTCATAGCCGTAGATTCTTGCCAGCCGGGATTGAGCTTGCAAAAATCTATAAATACAACTGCCGGGAGCTCCAAATCATATAGAAGTTTTTAGCAGAGAAACTATAGTCAAATAGTTCTTAAGCATCCATAGCATAAGCCTTTTTAGCATTCATTTTCATTTTATTTCATAGCATAGTAGCATATCATGATACATTTCATTCACAGCCCCTGTGCATAATCTACAGCCTCTGTTCGTATCCGTTAACAATTTCACTCCACCAGCATATAGAATAGTAGTTTTCATTTGTATACTCGTTCTACAACAGCCATTTGGAGAAGCTTACACAATCTGAGAGCAACAACTTCAAAAGAAATCACTGTAGATAGAGGAAAATGGGACAGCTCTGAAGAAATCTTGTTTATTTTTATTTATTTCAATTTCTTTAGATTAATGTTTCATTTAGTGTTTTGTTTTCAATTAGATTAACAATAAACAAACAATACACACTATCTCTCTAAATCGTATTGACTAGACATCATCGAGAGGTCATTGGAATGTGCAAAATAAGATAAATCAAAAGAAAAGATCAACTACACAAACAAGCTAATGTTCTTCATACCTCTAGCCAAAGGGATGTGTTTTGCTTGGGATAAGTATCCAAAGTGATTGCCAAAGATAATGCCCATTATGGGAAGGATGCATCCTAGGACATGTTATTGGATGGTGGCAAGTTGATAGGTTTTTTAAAAATCCGTTGATATAAGGTTTTATTGACATATTTGAGAATGATCAAGAGTTTGATTTTGCATTTAAAAGTTTGTTTGAATTTTTATTTTTTGGTTTTTTTGAAAGATGTTAAGCTCATGTTGAACCACCTGGCGGTGTCGATGTAGATGATTCTGTCATAACGTGCCATCGATATCTTGCTTGAAGAAGTTTCTTCTCTAAGATATGTGCACTTGAATGCAACTTTTGAGATTCCTAATCTACTTTGTTGATACTAGAGTTAACTCTGCCTTTATGTGCACATCGCAACAGAGTTCCTTCTACATCCTTATGATGAAGAGTTGTTGCCAATACATGGTCAATGTGAGAATTGGATATCATGCTTGGAGGCATGGATGGTGGAATGTGTTTAGGAATAGATGGATTGGTTGATAGTTTGGAACCTTTGACTCTCCAAACTTGCGAAGATGAGCAATAATGGGTGGATACAAAAGTGTGTTTGGAATTAGGACCAACTGCTTGATATACTTTGTACGTTGCTTGAGAAGATTGTTTTTTCATTTGTGGATGTCTTTGATGGATAATTTTCCCTTTTTTATTTTTCCCCATAATTTCTTTGATTGATGGAGTTTGATAGGGATAATATTTCTCTGTATTTTTTGGTATCCATGTGTATTTCATTTGTCTATTATGCTTCCCACCTTCTTTTTCTTCAATAACTTTCTTTGTGCTTTGATTCAGATCTTTCTTTTGATGTTGGTCCCAATTCGTGGATGGGGTGATGGGTGGATGAAGATTCATGGCATGGTTGGTTGTAGTATTAGCATTGGTTTCATCATAAGGATTCTTCGTGCTCCCTATGTTGGCGTTTGCTTGCGACAGAGTTTCCCCCAGTATTGTGGAAGTAGTACCTTCATACTTTGATTCTACCTATTTTGAGATGTCTTGTTTAGCAAGCATTCTCTGATAAATGACCACTGCAGATGATGTTATTTTAATTTGTTGCTCTATTGACTCTGGAATATCCCATTTAGTTTGACCTATTTCTTTCAGTGTATAATGTTGGATATCTTCATACATGATGTCCTCAATCTGAATTTTGGATATATATGATCCTAATGTTGTCAACTTTTCCTGACTATAGGAATCAATGACCTATTCTCGTGTAATAATTTTAAGAGTTAAGGAATCTTGTTTTGAATGAAGATCATCTACATGTCCATCCAAAGAAAGCATCTCATGGGTAGATGGAGGAGTATGTGCTATATGGATATGATCATCATTTACAACATCTTGTATAATTTGGAGAGTGCCCATTAGATCATTGTAGTATCTTGGAGATACGATTTCTTGATCTTGATTAATTTTGAAATTTCTTTTGACGTGCTTTGGATCAAGTTATTGACATGGGTCAATTTCAAAGGATGGATTGCTTACAAAGGTGTCTTTGATGTCTTCATTAGGCATGGGAAGTGGCTCAATATCCTCTTGATCTTTGAGCAGATTTGGATCAGATGTTGAGTTGAGGATTCCTTCAATATTTGCAACCATGAGGTCAAAGGATGTCAATTTGTCTTGAAAAGGACCATTGCTAGACTTTGGTGAAAGATGTTGATCATGCTTTGGAATAAATTCTAACTAATTAGGTGATGTAGAGACACTATCAACATGATAATTGGTGGATGGATCTTGGATTATGTCAATAGGATCAAATAATTTGAATACTCCTCGAAATAGATCATTGTTGGATATTATTGGTGAATTTTGATCATGATTGAAAAGTGATTCTTTATGCATGTCGATTTGATCATTGGATGGGGTAGAAACATCTTCAAAGTGTTCATTGATGGATAGATCTTGATTATTGTTCTCAATAGTTGTGGTGGAGAGATTGTCACTGCTATCACTAGTGGTTGAATCTTGATCATTGTCATCAACAGTTATTATTTCTTGATCAAGAAGGTCTTGGATGAGATTTTTGAGTGGAATACAATTTGATGTTTTATGATGATTTTCTCTATGATAATCACAATAAGATCTACCCTTATTCCAAGGGAAGTTTATGATAGAGTTGAAAGCACTTACTTTTGGAAGAGTGATGAGTTTTGCATTAACTAGATTTTTTAATGTTGATTCAATTGGCTCTCCCAAAGGAGTGTATTCACATTTGTTATCTTGTGAGATTAGTACTTTAAATTGACCTTGTGGTGATTGGTTTTGGAGATGTGGTGATTAATCTTCGAGATGTGGTGATTGGGTTTGTTGTTGATATTGGTGATCTTGATATCCAACCTCTTGGCATTGGAGATATTGTTCTTGATGTGGTTGTGGACACAACGCAATGCTTTGATGACATGGATTAACCAATGGGGGAATGTGTAGATTTTGGGGTGGAGATGTCTCTTGGTGATATGAATCAATAATTTTTCTAAGTATAGCAATTTTATTTTGCAAAATTTGTTCTTGATTTTGATCTTGACACCCTTGATATAGTTGATTTGGTTGTTGGTCAAGCATATTTGGAATATACACTTGTGGTATTTATATGGGATCATGCACAAATTGATTTTGGACAATGTTTTAATTTGGGATGATGTTTAGATTTTGCATTATAGGTTGACATGGAACATTGTTGTGGTTGGGAAACATTTTGCATTGATTTCGGTAACTTTGATTTTGCATTAGGTTACCTTGACTTGGATCAATACATTGAGTTGTCAATATATTGCTTGGATTTTGAACAACATTGGTTTGGTTTGCAAACGTATATATCCCATAGTTCACCAAGTGTGTATTTGATACATTCATGTTTGATAAGTTTGCACTTGGTATATTCACATTTGGAATGTATGGATTGGATGGGATAATGTTGTTTTGTTGAAGACTCGTGTATTGATCATTTGGTTGATAGATTTGTAAGTTCTTAATTTGATTTAAATCTACCATAGGGAAAGGCATTCCAAAATTTAGATTGGGAATAATCACATTTGTTGTACCATTGAGGTTTGTAGGAGATAATGATCCCATGTATGGATTGTATAAATGTGAATTTTGATAATCAATTGGCATTGTAAGGCTTTGATAGTTTGGTTGATTAAGATTACTCATGATGTATGAATCAAGTTTATATTCCATGTTCTTCTTGTGTTTTTACCTTGTTGACCTCTAAGGAATTTAGGACCAATGATGAGATGAAAGATGAAAGGGTGAGTGATATGGGTGTCAAACTTTTAGGAACTTTGGATCAATGCTAGACTTTGGGATTTGATTTTGATTGGTTTGATTTGGATAATGAACTTGTAGATTCCAAGATGTTGGATGTTACCTTAAGATGAACTTGTTCAAAGGGGTGCTAATTTAACTAGAGGTATGAGAAAGGATGCATTCTCACACTCCTAACTAAACAAGGTGATTTTGATGTATCTTAAGGATTAACCCAAGTCTAGAATTTTGATTTTTCCAAAGCTCTAAAAGTTGTTTGTGGGATGGAGATGATAAATGTTTGGGATGGATGAAGTGTTTGATTTGATCCTAAATGAACCTAAGAGAGACCTTGTTTTCAAGTCCAATATAGTGAAGAACACGCTTTACCCTATGAGTAGCTCAATCCAAAAGACCAATGTTTTGCTTGGAAGACCATAAGACGAAAGATAACAAGCACATATGTGGGGTTCAATTGATTTAATCTTGGTTAAATGGATTCTTTTTTACCACATCAACACATCTTTTTAACTTTCAAATTGAATGTCTATGTCTTAACTCTTTTTCATTCCACAAGGTCCATTATGTGAAATCAAAGAATCAAGGCCATAGTTTTCCTAGGTTGACTTTGGAGAGAACAACTAAGATATGGGCCCAAATATTTAGAAGCCTCTAAGGATAAAATCGCTAGGGACAAGCAGTAATATTTGGACTCTTCAAGAATAATTAGAGGAGGAAATATGAACCGTAATGATCATAATTCTTTGTTTTCCGCTAGCGGTCCTTTTTCAAAATTTCATGACCATTCTGTGATTTCAACTAGCTTTCATGGTGTAAATCGGGGTCAAAGGGGAGTATTTCCTCGTTCCAATGGTGTAAATATCAACAGGTTAGGTCATGTTTTTTCAACAAATTATTTTAAAGGCTTTGACAATTCTTTATGTCTTCTTGGTAGTTTTTTTCATAATGGGTGCCAAATTTCTACAAATATGGACTTTCAACCTTTCTCTCAATCCAGGAAATCATTGAATGGGGAACCACAACCTCCTTTTGATATTTGTGCCTCAGAAGATGATGTTAGTGATAGTTCTCCTAGATCTCGTTCTTGGGTTGAGGTGGTTTCTAATCAGCATCATCCAACAACTTTCCCAAACAATGTTCCAATCAAAGCTGGAGCTTATTCAATCCAAATCTAGAGGGCTCTTGGTTTCATTCTAATTATGTTTCTCCTAAGGTTGATCCTCCTGCATCATTTCTGAATAATATACCTAGGAAGCATAAAGATTGTTATATGGTTCTCAACTTGCAGCTGAAGAATGCTAAAAGGTGTACGATCAAGAAAAATGTGCAAAGCAAGGTTGAGAAAAAGTGGGTTCGTAAAGAGCCTATGATCAGGGGTCCTACTTAACATATGGTGTCTAAATTTTCTGTTACATTTCCAAAAGCATTGCTGTAACCTCAAACTCAAGATCTTCAATCTCTTGCTCTTATTGGTAAGTTGTAGAACTTCATTCCTGAAATAGATCTTTTACAAAAATGGATTTTTGATGAATGGGAGGGTTCTTCTCAAGTGTTTTATCTTGACAAGGGTGAAGGGTTTTTTGTAGTGATTTTTAATTCTAAGGAAGCTAGGAATGTTCATTCTACCAAATCTTGGTTTTGTGAGGGACATGGACTTTACACTCTTCCATGGTCTCCAAATTTCAACCCTTCCCTTAATGATGTAAAGTTTGTTCCCTTTTGGGTCCAATTGCAAGGCCTCCCTTTAGAATATAGAGAAACAAATCTTATTGAAATTCTAGGAAATCATTTAGGAATCTTTCTCAGTTATGACTTAGATTTATTTTCTATTCCTTCACGCCCAGTAAGGGTTTGTGTTCTTTTGGATGTTTCAAAAACCCTCCCTTCGCAATTGTTAATAAATTCAAATAATGGGGTTTGGAAACAGTTAATTGTTATTGAGCACCCAAAGAAAACCTGTTCTCATTGTCATTTCCCACTACACCCTCTTGTTTCTTGTAAAGGGGTTAATGGCAGGGATTCAAAAGAAGTATTATGCATAGATCTAGAATTAGCTTCTAAATACTCTACTCTAGTAGAAATTGAACAATCTTCTCCTTTGGTTGTTAAGTGTACCTCTTGTAATAATGATGGTATGGTTCAAGGTTCAGTTTCATTAGTAAAAGTTCATTAGTCTCCAACTTTAGTTGGAGGTTCTCTAAATACAATGGGTAACTTAAAATAGAATGTGCACAAACTGGTTTATTCAAAGCATGTGGATTTTGGCTTAAAATATCATGGTAATTTTGTTCAGTCAATTTCTAGTAAAGGCTCTGATGGTCATATTTTTTCCTCTGATTTGCTTCTTATGCAAAATCATGTATTTACTATCACTTTCTTAAAAGAATGGTTGAGCACATATCAATTAGAAATAAGTGATTTTCATAGTTCATTATATCTATATTCACCTTATTTGCACTATGTTACAATACAAGAAATACACCATATAGCAAGGCTAATTATTTTTGGGGGTTCTGTGGCTACTTGTGAGAATTATGTTATTCCCACTCAACTTCAAATGGATAGTAAAATTTTAAGGCTAGGGGATCTTTGTGAAGTTACAAGTAATAAGGTCTTTGATCATTCAAATCCTAATGGTGATTTGGAAAGTTTTGTTACTAAATCACTATCGCTAGTTGCAAATCAATTAATTGATGAAATTTCATCAAAAGTGTTGGGAGAGGATGGAATTTTTGAAATTCCACAAAATTTACCTATATTGCAGTCTCCTCTATCACCTACAAATAGCAAAAGCGAGGAAGGCATTTTTGAAATTCCACAAACTTTATCCATATTGCAGACTCCTTTGTAATCTACTGCTAACAAAAAAAACTCTTGTAAAAAGGCATAGAAAATCATTGGCTACCAAGTTACAAGAGGAAATTGAGGCTAGTACACAGTCTACTTTGAAGGTTACATTAGTTGGGTTTGACAAATAGAAAAGACCAAGGAGAGCATATTGCTCTCCCAAGGTGTAATGCATATAATCTTTTGGAATATTAGAGGCATTAATGTCTCTGATAAGAGGGCTCAAATCAAGTATCAATTAGATACTTGTGGAGCGGATGTGGTTATTCTTCAAGAAACAAAAACTTCCCCTTAAACTTTTGATAGTATGTGCAAAAAATGGTCTAAATGGCATCTTATTCATTGCCTAGTGCAAGGCGCTTTAGGAGTGCTTATAACTTTATGGAATGCTAAAATTGTCTTTATTGACAATGTGTCAAATGATTGCAATTGGTAGCTTATGAGAGTTAAACATTATGACCTTTCTTTTTGGTTAATTAATGTTTATGGTCCTACAAGTATTTCTACTAAGAAACATCTATGGAACAAATTAAAGCAAATCATGGATCACTTGGGTCAAGAAAAAGTTATCATTGCAGGTGATTTTAATGCAATTGCTTCTCTAGATGAAAAGCATGGTGGTATATGTCCACCATCAGTAGTAATGAAAGACTTCCAAAATTTCATAAAAGATAATGCATTAGTAGATATAGTGCCACAAAATGGGAAGTATACATGGACAAACAGATGGGAAGATTTTCTCCAGATAGCAGAAAGACTAGATAGGTTTCTTCTATCTCCAACTTGGTTGGCTGTTGATTGTATCTTGTCTTATGAGATTCTAACATTTAATGCATCAGATCATTTTTCCATTTCTCTGAATACAGTCAAACCGTAAATCCTCATTTAAATTTGAATCTATGTGGTTTCGTCATCCAAATTATCTTCTTTTGCTCAATCAATGGTGGTTATCATCGCCTTTTGTTAAAGGTTTAAGAATGTTTTAGTTCTATAAGAAGTTAGAATATATGAAGTTGCAAATTAAAGAATGGAATCTTTTAGTGTTCAAAAACATTTTTGTGCAGAAGGATTTGGTCTATAAGCAGTTATTAGAAGTAAATGAAAAAATAATTTCTCAAGGTATGGATAATGAAGTTTTTGAAAAATATAAAAAATTGCAAGAATGGTGTGAATTATTATTGAAGGAAGAAGTTTATTGGCATAAAAAATCTAGGGAGCTTTGGGTTAAGGATGGTGATAGAAACACAATTTTTTTATTATATCATCTCAAATTAAGTGAGTTAAAAATTCAATTTTTTACATACATGATAATGAAACAGGCGTGTTAATTTCCAAGGAAGCTGATATCCAGAAAGAAGGGATTAATTTTTTTTTCTCAATTCCTTTCAGCTAACCAAGCTTCTTCTTCAAATTTTGAAAGAGTTAGGGTAGATCTTTTGGAATCAATTCCCGAATTGATTCGGCAAGAAGATAATGATAAACTCTTATCTCCTTTCACCTTAGAGGAAGTAAAGGTTGTTGTATTTTCCTTATGACTTGATAAAGCATTGGGCCTAGATGGTTTTACTGCTTTGTTTTTTCAAAAATATTAGGGTTTCATTTCAATTGATCTTTTAAGAGCAATGGAGGAATCAAGACTGTCAGGGGGAATGCTTAAGCAATTTAATGTCACATAAATTGCTATTTTGCCAAAAATAGATTCTCCAAAAACATTTTTTGATTTCAAGCCTATATCTCTTTGTAATACAGTTTACAAAATGTTCACTAAGGCTATGTACTTAAGATTACATCCTTTCATCTGTAGGATTATTTCTAAAGAGCAAGGTGGATTTGTGCCAGGAAGAGTGACAATTGAAGGAGCTTTAGTTGCAGATGAATTTATTCATTATATTGCATCAAATAAGCTCTCGACAATGGTTATTAAACTTGATATGTTGAAAGCATATGATAGGGTCAATTGGCAGTTTCTCATTCAAGTTTTGAGAAAATTTGGTTTTAGTCATAAATGGTGCAAATGGGTGCTTTCTTGTCTATCTACTGCAAAGTTTTCTGTGATTATAAATGGATCACCAGTGGGGTTTTTTAGTTCCATGCAGGGTAAAAGCACAAACCTGTGTCATAGTTTATAAAGGAATCGACCAACAGCAAAAAAAATTCTGAACTTCGACCACATAAAAGTGGTCTTTATGTTTTGAATTTCAAAACGGTGTAAACTAATGAAATGTAGAAATTTTGATGAAGTTTATTGTTGTAATTTTTAAAATTTTAAAAAAATATATTTTCATTATGTTTTTATCAATTTAAGACAAATTTTGGAATGCTGAAAATTTCAGAAAAGAGTGACTTCACGTCAAGAAACAAATTGAAAAAAACTTCATTTCTCCCTAATTTTTTTTTCTCCAAATAAGTAACTTCAATATCTTGTGCATGGAAAAATAAAAATCAAATTTTGATGTATATTTTTCTTGTAATAACGTTTTAAAGTCAAACATGTCAAAATTTGACAGTTTTCACGGGCCGTCAACTATTTTCAAAATTTTAAATCATTTTCAAAAAAATAATTATACCCTTTTGAAGAAGACTCTCTCCTCTTGTGCCCCATATAAGATTTAAATTTTTTTAATAAATTTTACTATCTTGTTTTTAATTTGTAATCAACTTCCTTTTTCATTCTGAAAACCTACTTGCATTATTTTAAAAATAAAATATATTAAAACTAATAAAAATATTTAAAAAATTATATATTTGGATTCTCCACTCCGAGCTCTACAAAAGGGTATTTTTTGTTTTTGCAAAAAAATCATTCTAATTAAAGAAATACTTAGCTAAAGTTGAAAGTTTCAGAAAATTCTGAAAAAAGCTGAGTTGGCTGCCAATTAGGATGCCACATAGACAGTTTCGGTAGAAATTTCTATAGTTTCTACCGAAACCCTTTCTATAGAAACCCCGCACATTAAAAAATCCAATTTCGAAGGCAGTTTTAAAGCGGGAAGAGGAAAATTTTGATTTTTTTGGATTCGGGCGAAACTTATTCGACCGAAACCTATGTGCCACGTAATATGCCACATGGTTTCGGTCGAAACCTAGTCGGGTGAAACCTTTCCAGCTGAAAATATTTCGCTCGGAACTATTTATTTGGCAAAGTGTGACACACCTTTGTGCTTTTACCCGCAAGGTGTTCGACAAGGAGATCCTCTTTCACCTTTTTTATTCATTATTCTTGTAGAGGCATTGAGTAGAGTTGTTTCCAAATGTTATGAACAAGGTTTGTTGCAAGGTATAGTCATCCCAAGTACAAACATTGCTAGCACACACTCTTTATTTGCTGATGATACTTTGCTTTTTAGAAAAAAAACTTTGGGGGAAGCAAAGCAAATCAAAGTTGTGTTAGATACGTACACTCAAGCCTTTGGCCAGAAAATAAATGAAAGTAAATCTAAGATTTACCTCTTCAGCACAAAGGCAACCATTTCAAGGCATATTGTAAAGATTCTTGGTTTTCAAGAAGCATATTTACCTAGCAAGTATTTGGGAATTCCTTTTTTTATTAGGCAAAATAAAGTTTCTTATTAGCATAAAATAATTTAGAATATTCAAGCAAAAATCAGTTCTTGGAAAGGTAGATGGTTGTCTTTGTCAGGAAGAATATTAATGAAAAAATTAGTCCTATCATCAATTCCTAATTATTTTATGTATGTCTTAAAGGCTCCTAAATCAGTTGTGGCACAAATTGAAAAGCTGATTCAAAATTTCTTATGGTTTGGAAATATAGATAATACAAAGAATGTGCCTTTAATATCATTAGAAAAGATATGTATGAATAAGTTACAAGGAGGAGCAGGTCTGCACAATATTGCATCTAGGAATTTCTCATTGGGTGCTAAATTAGTTTGGCATATGTACACACAACCAAATAAGAAATGGTGAAAGGTCATGCAAGCAAAATATCTAGATAACCTTAATCCTTCTAGAATTCTCATTGTGTTAAATCCTCCTTCAGGCTCACAAATGTGGAATTTTCTAATTTCATGCAAGATATATATAGTGTCACATCTAACTTGGGAAGTTAATAATGGTGAGGAAGCCTTATTCTGGAAAGATTCCTCGAATGGTCTCTAGCCAATCAGTTCTTTTCATGATTTTCAACATACTGAAAACATTTTAACTTCTTTGTGGGGTGATAAGGTGAAAGATTATATTGACCAAATTGATATATCATCTCACAGGGTTATTTGGAAAGATTTATCAAATTGCAATATTTCACAAGCACATAGAGTGTTGTTAAAGAAAATCTTGGATACAAGATTAGTTTACCAATCAAATGAAAATGACAAGTTAAGATGGGAATTTTCTAAATCTAGTCAATATTCAATCATAGATGGTTATAAAGCAATTTCACAAAATGATATGCAGATCGGGTGTCAAAGGGCTTATACATTTTGTGGTCTATGGTTTTACCTAAAGCTGGTTGTTTTGCATGGCTTGCAATTAAGAACAAGATTCTGACAAGTGATAAATTATCCAAATTGGGAATTGTAGATTCATTTCAATGTGTTTTATGTGAGAAGCATTTTGAAGATATAAATCATCTCTTTGTGAAGTGTGAGGTTGCTCAAGCATGCTGGTCCTTTGTTCAATGCAAATTGAACTGGTGTACACCTTTATCTAACAAATTGTGGGATATTTTTTCAAGCTAGCAATGTTTATTTAACAATTCTTTTTTGCTTGCATATGGAGAATTATTCCAACAATGGTTGTGTGGGAAATTTGGTGGGCTAGAAATAAATGTATATTCAAGAAAGAGAAATGTGTTGTTGAAAGCCTATTGATTGGGTTAGAAACTTCTATATCTAAGATAGTCAATAGTTATGTGTATAGGACAAAAAGAGTAGATGTTGCATTTATAGATTGGGATTCAACATTACTTCGTAAGTGGCCTTAAATTACTCTGCCATTTAAAGGAAGCAAACTTCAACTACCTCAGACTAAGATTGACCGGGAAAATGTAATTTGGAAACCTCCACCTCAAGGTTACCATAAGTTGAATTTTGATGGATCTAGTAGAGGTAATCCAGATGCAACTGGTGCAGGGATGGTTAGTAGAGATCATAAGGGAAAATTTTTAATGGAAAAATCGATCAAGCTTTCAAATGTTACGAACAATGTAGCTTAGGCCAATGCAATTTTGTATGGATTAAAAATGGCAAGAATGTTAAAAATTGCTAATTTATAGATTGAAGGAGATTCTTTAATAATATTGAATGCATGTAAAGAACGAAAAAAATTCTCAACTGGCATCTTCAATATATTTTGAAGCAAGTATGGGCTTTATTGGACCAAATTAGCATGTATTAGATTTTTCATATATATAGAGAAGGAAATAGACTGGTAGATTTTTTGGAAAACCTGGGATCAGAACAAGGGGAAGAATCAATAATAAATGTAATTGATTGCAAAAACACAAATAAAAAATATGTGTAATATCATAAGCAATGAAGGAGAATTGTAGGGAAATCACAATGAGCTTAGTTGGTGTTTGGGTGGTAAAGGAAACAGGGAAAGGATTCAAGACTCCAACTTCAGTTTCATGTAGGATATTGCACATGTTAAAGGTATTTTATTTGAGATCAAATTACATCTGTTATCACTATAACACAAGAGTATTTAAAATGGCTATTGCAATGCTTTTGAGGAAACTTATGAGTCAAAAGGCAGGATAATGCTAGAGATAGTGGTCTGTTACTTATGAAATTTGTAATTTGAGTAAATGAGTTTTGCTTTGGGAATTACATTAAAAGCTTCTCTTCAGATAAATGTAGAGTATCTTACTTGAGTTTTAATTTCCAAGTGGAAAAATAATGATACACACATAATGAGTCTAACTAGAATTTTGGTTGTTTAGAAATGAGGACGCAATTTGTGTGATAAATTACACATGTCAAAGGTTCAATTTTTTGAATGCAAAGTTCTTTTTGTAAGGAAATCAAATCATTTGTGATGTGTAATAAAGCAGTTGACTAAGGCTCTTCTTTGCGGGTCAAAGCAATGCAACATATTTGAATTACAATTGCCAAGTGCCAAGAGTATAGACATCTGTGATGTTTCAGGGAAAACAATTGTATAGAGACATAACACATGTCAAATATATCCAAAATACTATGTCAAGAGAAGCAACTCATTCCTACTTGAAAAGTAATTGACAAGTGGCAAATTTTAGACAGATGGGAGGCTTTAAGAAGAACAACTATTGTGTTAAATTAACACATGTTGTACAGTCCAAGTAGTATATGATAATTGTGCATAATCCTAACTCGCATGTGTTACATTTGATAGAGTTAGCATACATGTCATCATATATGTACAATGGGAATTAGTTCGTGTCATAATTTGGTAATATGTGGGTGAAAGGCTGTATGCTGAGGTACCAATTACTTTAATGGTTATTTCATGTGATGTCTTTGCCATAAAGATGGATTTCAGGTGAATCGGGTGGAGCTACAACTTGCAAGACTTTTCTTTGGGAACAATTTGAGGCATACAAAATATGACTTTGAAGTACACCCATTGTAGTCCTAAACTGTGATCAATCCTCATGTTGTAAGATTCGACCTTCCTTTCAACTAATATTTGTGTCTTGTGTAGGTTAAAAATGTCAAAAATCATGAAAACTCACATTGTTTCCAAATGTGTGAGCTAGGAGTGTGGTTTAATCATTCAAAGTATAGTTTGTTGCAAAATGTCTTAGATCTACAAAAGAGCCATATCTAAATTTAGAGAAAGTATATGCAGAGGTTGTGCATTGCAAGATGTAGCTTTATTCCAATTAATGGCTATCAAAAAAAGAGTTTCATGTAATAATTTACTTCATATCCAAAGAGGAGTGCCATGCAATAATTTAATTCATACCAAGGTACATGTTACATACAAGACTTCTTAGTAGTCATTCTAAAAGCCATTTTCAGTTCAGATATGAGAAATAAATTTGTGGGATTGTTGCACGTTTTTTACAACAAATAATTTTTCTGAGCAGAGGGCCGGGAGAATAATGTTTATGAATTCACAAAGTTCATCCAGAAGCAGAGAACTTAGAGTTCCAAAACTACTCTGTGCAAAGTGTAGGAGGCAGATGGAGTTTTACCCATGAAATTATAGAGTCTACATACCGGTCAATGAACAGGAGATGTTGATATCAGAGGAAATAGGAGATGCAGAGCTTCATTTAGTTTTAGAGATCATTGTGCAACATTTATTAAGCATAATAAAAGGATAATTGGTGAAGAAATCCTGGATCCAGAAGCGAAGCGGGTAATATATCCATCCCCATTTCTATTTGTGCTCATATCAAATCTTTTGGACTTGCTTCAAGATGTAAGGCTTGTGGAAATGATAATTAATAAAGTTGTGAATGAGGACTTTTGGCCAAGCGGTGTTTTCTCCAAAGCCCGTCAAAGGTATGATCTATGGAAGGGACAAGGTTATGTTGGAGGCCTGTTTCCTAGGCATTTCTTATTGAACTAAACAACATTCACAAAGTTGTTTGTAGCAGTCAACAAATTGCTCTCTCAGTGGAATTCTAGTCTTATGGTGAATGTTCTTTGAAGGTATGCAGTTGAGTTTGATGATGACTTAACAGAAAAAATTAAAGTCACTATGTAGGCTATCATGGCACTCTTGGGTCATGTTCACGATCCTCCACTGCCACCTCAAATGTCGGTGTTGCAGGACAAGAATAGTATTCATATCCAAAATGATGCCCACAATAATCAAGTGGATGTGGAAGAACAAGGGCACAAGGAAGTTATGTATGAAAGCTGAGGGTTTAACCTTAATGTTACTCTAGAAATTCTTCCAAAAGATGACATTATGGTTGAAGAGTAGGAGAAAATGAAAACCCTGTTATGATGGAGGAATAGGGTGCATGATGATCAATGTGAAATTTTTTGTAAAAAATGAAAAGGAAAGATTTTTTGCTTGAAGAATGTCAAAGACAGTTGAAATGAATTTTGAATGAAGAAAGAATTTGATAGCTCGAGATTTTTTGATAAGTCAAGATAAACATCGCATATTTGAGAAGATACCTGATAAAAGAACATAAGTTTTTGTAGACAAAAAACTACATACAATATATGTCTGGTAATTTGAGTCTGTAATAGGGAATCTGGGTATAAAGTTGTGTGGATGATAATATGGGTTTGTAGTTGAATAGCTTTGAGCTAGAAGGGACTATAGTATGATGTTAGATTATAATGTAATTTCTCTTTTATATCAATATAAATATATATAGGCACTAGAATTTTGATAATAAAAAAATATTTGGACTCTTCAAGGATATTTTCTCTTTCCTAAGGGTTTGAAATTTTGATAACTTGTTGAATGTTTCTTTCAAAGTTTTGAGATCCAAGCAAAGTATTTGACTGACTCACAAATTGCACAACCCTAGGATAGAAATGGCTATACTTGTTGAGTCCCCACTTGGATTTCTCCAAACACTGAGACAAAGCGAATAGTTAGAGATTTGGCAACACTGGCTCCCCTCCATGGCACACACTTCTTAGGACCACCAAATATCAAAATCCTAAAGATCCGAAGAATTTAAGGATTTTTTTTATTTCTACTTTGAATAGTACAAATGTGGGGCAACTTTAGAACGACTGTTCTTGCACCAAAAAATATTAAGGATTTTGGTCTTTAAATAAATGGGTTGTAGTAAGGACTTCCATTCGAGGTGGCCATACATGCAACAAGATTAGCTCAAGATTATGGAGAATCAAGAGGCCACCCAGTCCTTTCCCTAAGGAAGGATTTTGATGTATCACACAGATACTATGGGTGACACTTGTTGGTATGACACATCCAAACCTATTGTTAATGACTTTCGTCACAACACATTTTTATATAGTGATTGGAAGAGTTTAGCTTTAGCATGTTACTGCTTGTGTCATCCCCTCCTTTCAAAGCAGGGAGGAAAGCCCTTTAAAGATAAACAAAAATGAAGAAGTACATTTGTACTTCAACCACCTAGGTTGCGTAAAGCACTAGAAGGGAACACACATAATGCCTTTCCTTCACACTCATATGATTGTTCAATTTTAGCTCCAAATTGAAATGTGTGGGTGATTTTAGACAACTAATGTCAATGGAATACCTTTGATTCTCAAGATCGTTGAGTGGTGCGAGAGAAGTGCATATGCATTCAAATGACACAAATTGAAAAAAAACACAAAACAATGAAGGCACAAGTTCTTTTTAATCCCCAAAATAGAAGTGAATTCATTTTAAGCACCAAGCTAAATATGAGTTTGTCTTGTTCAATTTTAGCCCAAAATCAAAGTCTAGTAAGTTTCTAAGTTCAATTTTAACCCAACTTGAAAAAATCAAATCAATGATTAATTTTAAACCCAAATTGATCTAGTTGGCTTAAAACAAAAAATAAAAGCAGCAAATAGATGCTTTAGACTATTACAATAAGCATTTAAAAATACTTTTTTCAAGTTCAATGCAAGGAGCTCAGAAAATAAGGCTGCTGCTTGTTATTGCTTAACTCCAATGCCACTAATTCTTTATGCCAACCTGCAAAACATTACAAAGTAAAATCTTAGAAATGAGATTTATTTCAAGGAATTAATGATAACTTATCATAGTGAATACAGTTTCAAACAACATGAATGCATTCAATGGTCATAATAAATGCATTCTCATGCAAGAGTCCAATTCTCATAAATGTATGTCAATCCACAATAAAGCTTGATTGATGATTTTAAGAGAATGTAATCCTAGAGATTCATAAATTTAAAGCTAGAAGACACATTGATTGCTCAAGTGACTCTACAGAGATGTCAATAGTACTGTGCGCATAGCTTGGGCATGATAATTGTATAAAGATCAATCAATGACAAATACAATTTGAAATGAAAACTTTAAATCCAAATTACTGCAAATGGTTTTAATAATAACAAAATTTGAATAAATGCCTATAAAATTTGAATAAATGCATGCAATGAGTGGACGTGGTTTATAAAGGAAAGCGTTAGGAAATCAATGCTACTGCAACAAATGCATTCAACTCTTTTCTACGCTATGCGTTTTAGTGAAATCTTGTAGAATCAAGTATCACCTAGCGGGTTCCTCATATTTATTGATCATTGTATCAATGATTCAAATCTTTTCTTCGTAGTTAGTATTTTACTCACTCTGATTCTGTGCAATCATCCATTAATGAGGTAGCTGTAAAATATTAAGCCAAACAAATAAAATACTAAAACACAAAATACAGAGGAAAGACGATTCTTTTACACAAAAACACAGAGCTTTATTCTTCTGATATATCAATTCATTACATATGACCTCTCTTTATAGAGGTTTTGCATTACCTATGCTAAATATAGCTCATGCATGCACATGACTGTTATAGTCAACATGCAACAACATGCAGATACAAACAATTAATTGTTTACTAAAAAAATTTGCATGGAATCTTTAGTGAGACTCATGCATCATTTTCCAACATACTCCCCTTTGATGCTGAGACTCACAATACAATACTCACAATACAGTACTGAACCTTAACAACTCAGTGTGCAATCTTTCATACATTCTTTCTCTAATATAGAGAAGACTCACTATCTCTCAGATCATATGACACCTTATTGCTTTTAACATGCCAACATTTAGATTAATAAAACCTTTTAAACATACTTGTAGCTTTTCTCCAACTGGATCCATCGATCCACCCATAATCAATTTTCATATAATCTTTCTCAGATTATCCACTCCACTCTTTATTCCAACATGATTTTTTTGAATGATTCTTCAACCCACAAATTGTACACAGATGAAGATCCCAACATTTCTCTTTTTTATGTCCTCCCCTGTGACAATGAGAACATTCCATAAACTCCATACTTCTAGCTGATTTGCACGAACTTGTAACACTTGTTATATCACTTCGATCTCTCTCACCATATCTCAGGCCTTCATTCTTTGGCCTCACAACTGGCTGAATGGACTCTCTCATTTTTGCCCATGTTTTCCCAAACCTTTTCTCTTTTCAAACCAACCTTTTTTTTCAGCTTTGCATGCTGCAAAAACATTAGTTTCAGACATATTTTTATCATCATTTTCATACTTTTTACCTAAACAAACTTTAGCTACATCACTCATACATGTAGCATCACATAACAATGACTTCGATTTCAAACACTCATTTTCTTTCTCCAACAACTTTAGCTTTCCTTCCAAATCTTCATTCTTTTTCTTAACATCATCATGCAGCTTCAATCTTTTCTCTAGCTCTTCTTTTTCCTTTTTCACTTTCTCTAATTCTTTTTCCAGATTTCCATTCTCACACAAATAATCACACCTTTCTTTTGAAAACTCTCTTATCTTATCTATCAATTTTGAATTACATTTTTTCAACTTCGCTAATTCGTCCATCAAACTGTCTTTTTCACACTTTAAATTTACAGTTTCTTTCTTTGCTTTCTTACCAGTCTTTCCCATTGAAACAAAAAATTTAAACTGTCCTCACCTTTTATACTTGACCCTGATTTTCTCTTTTGGCTTGTACTTACTGTGATTTTCTTGCAGCTTCTTCAGAAAAAACCATGATCTCTACTAAATTTACCTTTTGAAAGGATGATATCGGCTTCTCTTAAACCTCTATTAGCACTCCTTTTGGGGCTTCTTTACCCGCAGCGGCTTAACATGGCTGGCGATTCTTTCTTTCTGCTGCCATCAAATCTTTAGACATTCTTTTCTTCAGCAATCTGCAATATAACTTTTGCTTTCCCTTGGTGATTTTCACATTTTAGACAACATCGACCTCTTCTTTGGGTTGCGCTAGCTTCCTTGCTATCACCGTTTGTTATACTATGCAACACTTAACACACTTATGCATCTCCTTGGGCTTATTTGTTTACTGCCTTCTTTCAAATTTTCACCAGCTTCGTATCCACCTTTCTTGGCACACTTTTTTTTTTTCTGTCAACACTCTGAGCTTTCTCTTGTGTTGGCTCTTCTCTCCAATCGAAACCTTTAACTACAGCCTTGCCTGAATTGTTTTTAGGCCCCAATCTTCATGCTCTGATACCAAATGTAGATTTCAAAAGCCCAAGCAAACAAACACTAAAATACAGAAAACACAAATACAGAGGAAGCACAATTCTTTTACACAAAAACACAGAGCTTTATTCTTCTAATATATCAATTCATTACATATGACCTCTCTTTATAGAGGTTTTGCATTACCTATGCTAAATATAGCTCATGCATGCACATAACTGTTACAGTCAACATGCAGCAACATGCAGATACAAACAATTAATTGTTTACTAAAAAAACTTTGCATGGAATCTTTAGTGAGACTCATGCATCATTTTCCAACAGATTGAAGTCAGATACTTAATCAACCCTACACTTCAATGTTGCCAGCAAACAAAGACAGATTTGATGATGCCCCAATTGATATAGAATTAAAATTCTGACAGCACAATGCACAAGTCATAAAGATCTTAAAAAAATATGAAAGTAACGAGAAGAAATCAGATACAATCTCCAAAAAGAAAGCAACGTGAGGACAAATGACGTGGAGTGAAGCTCAAATGGCGCAGAGAGGCAAGAAAAGAAAAACAGATGCACTAAACTGTTTGATATGACACCTCAAGAATTTCTCATGATATCTTTGACTGTATACTGAGTATGAGTTCACTTTTAAAAGCATACTCAACAACTTAAAATTGCGCCATTGGGAGAAATGGCACCCTCAAACTTTAAAGCTTTGTCAAAAACAATAAACTCTATATTCGAATTTAATGCTTCAAATCAATAGCAAATGCAATCTTACCTCTCATTCGCCATACTTTATCGATTTTGTATCTTCCTAATTTTCTTAAAGATTTGCTTTACACAATGAGAGCAAGAGTAATTACACCAACAAATATTTCATTAAATGTTGTTTCTTAATAACAAAGAAGAGATCTCCAAAGATTTCTACAAAATCAAAGGTGGTGTCTCTAAAAGTTTATGAATATGGAAATAAGCTTAAAAGTTGGTCGACAGTATCAAATGTTGATTACTCTACACTAAGTAACAAGCAATTCGTCAATCTCTTGGAATATTGTCAGCAACAAGAGTTGGAAAACTGCTCTAAGTTTAAGGAATCTTTCAAGAATAACAAGTCGGGCACAAACTCTGGAATTGTTTTGAAAGCGGTTTTCAGGAAAACTGAGGGTTCTGAGAAACCAAATACTGGCGATGATTTCAAAAAGAGTTGTCAGCGTGGAAAATATGAGCATCATATTTTGAAATTCTAGTCTTTATGCCCGATGGTCTTACATCACAAGACAAGAATGATTACATTAAAAATTTGTGTACACAGGGACAATTAAAAGAGGCGTTGGATGTGTTAACCAGAATGGAATGGCAGGAGATACAATGCTCCACATATGCATGTATTTTGCAGGGGTACAACAAAAGCAAGTGCAACAAGAGGCTCTCAAAGGTCAAGCTAGTGCACGCTCACATCACTCACACATGATTCACTTCTCACAGATTTGTGGCTAACGGCCTCCTTATAATATATGCCAAACACAAGCAAGGGAAAGGCATCAAGACACACAAAAGATAGATAACAGATATAGGTTATCTAAGACTAATCCATGACCAAGGGAGAAGCAGGCTTTACAACACAAGAGAGATGAAAATGAAGGGAACACATGTCATTGTAGAGGGAATTGAAGGATTGGAAAAAAAATTGGCTACATAATTTCAGATAGTACATCAAATCACAATCGATGATAAAAGACAAATGTACAACAAATCAAACAAATTTGAAGATTTATTTAGTAGATATAGTTATCTGTTGATGATTGTAGTTCTGTTAGTTACATGGAAGCTTTTGTCTATGTCAAGATAAAGAAGTAGATAACAATAAATCTGTGTATGAGTATGAGAAATGGTGTGAACACAAATTGAAATGAAAATAACGTAAATATAAAAGTAAACGTTTCTTTTGTATGTAACACTGAATATCTGAAAGAGTATGTCAGATGGATTTGTTGTACATGGGATGCTAGTGGATTGAGATTTTACTAAAATTGCCTACTGTGGCTCAAAATTCAGGCCTATGGTATGGGCGGTAGGTTATTCAGCATAAGTATTGGTGAATCCATGGCACATATATATAGAGAATGTATACTAGACTTGTCAGAAACATCGAATCAATTAATAATTAACATTTCAGACTTGTCAGAAACTTTCTAGGCTAAGTTGTCATACCTGATATGCAGTACACAGAGTATCAAATACAATCAAACATTAACACATATAACAAAAAGAGAAGCAACATCATTTAAATAAGAGAGCTCATGTACAACATAAAATCTGTAAAATGCACTCAATCAATGATTTTTTTCTACCCAGTTGCAACTCACATACTGTTTCTGCGTTCACCCAATATCACTAATTAAAATAGAATGTGTGAAACATTCTCATCAGTTCAAATAAAACAACTGAAAGATTCAACAGCGAACAAAAGGAGAAGTAGCAAAATTCGATTTGGGTTTACAGCATATAGAAGCAAAACAACAAAATGTTCTATATTGGCATATCCATTGGTTCAAAACAAAGAAAATATGGTCGGCGCTAGAATGTAACACTAAACCTACAAATAGCTTAAACCTTGACATATATTAATCATTGCTAGTCAATTTAAGCAAGGAAATCCAACATTCCTATGAGATATTTAATTTAATCAAGCTATATATGCAAACAAAATAAAAGAACCAAAGACACTAAATGTAGTTAAATGAAAGCATATGAAAGAAAGAATCAAACTCTATCCCATAGTGGGAGTGGTGCTCCTTTGATGTGGAAAGGATTCCTTTTTCCACCCTCTTAGTAAGCTTCAAATGTGGTGAAGATGCAACTACTTATAGTGAAAGTGCATAAGATTGAAGATGGATTTCAAGTAGAAGTGGATTCTATTTATAGGTTGAAGGGTTGAAGAATGGAGAGATGGGAGGAATGTGGGGCTAAAAGAGAGCCAATGAGATTGTGACACTTGTCACACAACTAATAGATGAAGATGGAACACATTTTGGAGAATGTACATAGTTAATGCATGTGGTTGAGATGTAAGAGGGGTGTAAGAGAGATTAATGCATTCGTAAGAAGCATTAAATAAATGTGGTTGAGATATAAGAGGGGTTAATGTTTGGGTGAGAGTCAAATAAAGGGAGTTATTGAAGGAATATTCCCTAGAATATGCTTTTGAGAGGATAAATGAGGTAATTAGATAATTAAAAAAATTGATTTTCATGTGCAAGTGGGTTAGTTAATTAGGGGTTGGGTTTGATCAAGGTTGAGTCAAAAGCTAGAGAATGGGTAATTAGGATTAGGAGTTAATTAATCCATAATTAATTAACTTGGAAGAATTTAGGGGATTTGACATTTTATTTAAATAATTTGATTTATTAAATCACATGAGAGGACTTTAGGGATTTGTTTAAATAAATTGATTTATTTAATTAAACATGATGAACATTGGTGAATTAATCCAATAAACTACTTTATTTGATTAATAGAAGAATTTGATGATAATTGATCAAAATTAGATGCATAATGTCAATTAGGATTATTTGCGTGTCTACAGATAGTGAATCCTGTTCCGGACAGTGAGTCCTTGTTTTGGTAGCGAGCCTTATTTCAGGCAGTGAGCCTTTTGTAATTGGTTTTGATATTCTTTATAGTGTGAGTTAATCCTCACCGTGGTTTTTCCCTCATTGGGTTTTCCACGTAAATCTGATGTTATTGTGCTTATGTGTTGGATTTAAATTTTTGCATTAGTATTTGATGATTAATCATTTAAGTAGTATTAAGAGTTGGTTCTAATAATTGAATTAAAAGTTTAATTCTGTGATAATTGATTCAACCCCGCTCTTAGTTATCCTATTCAACATCTCTATCTATTGAGCTATCTCTCCCTCTCCCCCCTCTCTCTCATTCACTCCATCTCTTGCCCTATCTCTCCCACTTTATATCTTTATCTCTATTTCTCTCTTTATCTCCCTATCACTCCTCTATCTCTTTCTATCCATATATCTCTCTACTTCTATCACTATCTCTCTATCTCTTTCACTATAATCTCTCTCTATATCAACCCCTTTTTATGTCTCTCCATCTCCCTCTATATATATTGAGCTCTCTCCCTCTCTCCCCCATCTTCTTCCCTTTATCCCTCTCTATGTATTTCTCTTCCTCTCTCCCCCCTCTTCTTTTTATCCCTCTTCTACCTATCTCTCTCCCTCTCTCCCCCTCTTCTCTCACTCCCTCTGTCCCCTCTTCCTATTTCTCTCCCTTTCTCTCCCTCCCTCTCTCTATCTCCCCCTCTAGTCTCTATCTCTCCCCATCTCTCCATCCCTCCATCCCTCCCTATCCCCCTATCTATCTCTCTATCTCTATCTCTCTCTCCCTTTCTCTTCCCATACATCTCTATCTCTCTCTTTCTCTTCCCATATTTCTCTATCTCTCTCAATCTCTTCCCATATATCTCTATCTCCCCCAACTTCTTTCTCCCTTGATCTCTTTCTCTCTCCCTCTCTCCATCTTTATGTATTTATATCTAATTCTCTCTAGTTGTCTATCTCTTTGTCTCTCTCTCTCCCTCTCCTCCCCTCTCTATATCTCCTTATATCTCTATCTCTCTATCACTCTATCTCACCATCTATATATCTATATCTCTCCCTCTACCTCTTCCTATATATCTATATATTTTTTCCTCTCCATATCTCCCTCTCTGTCTCCCTATCTCTCTTTGTATTTATCTCTCCCTCTACCTATATCTCTCTATCTATTTGTCTCCCTCTTCCTCTCTCACTCTATCTTCATTTCTACCTCTATTTTCCTCTCTCACCCTTTATCTTTAGATATGCCCCCCCTCTCTATCTATCCATCCATCTATCCCTCTTTATCCCTCTATATATATTTATCTATTCCATCTCTATCTATCCCTCTCTCCTCTCTCTCTTTATCTCTCCCTCTCCTTCTCTCCTCCTTCTCCATCTCTATCTCTATCTCTATCTCTATCTCTATCTTCCTCTCTATCTCTATCTCCTTACCCCCCCTCTCTCTCTCTCTCTCTTCCCCCCTTTATCTCTCCATCTCGCTATCCCTAGCTCTCCCTCTATCCTTATTGCAAACATAACATGATCCTATTGGTAATGGAGCCTGATTATCTTCTTGATTCAAATATTTTATTTCAATCATGTTTGGATCCCTATAAGTGGATGCATAAGTTATTTGAAGCTATCACTTCTCCATTGAGACCTTTGTTGCACAAATAACATCATTTGCTAAATGGCCTACCAATTGACCTCATGTATTGCATAAATGTATGCAAAAAAAGACCAAAATCCATCCTAATTGACCTTCCACACTTCTTTGGTGTACCCATTGCACACTAAGGTGTGATTGCTAGTATTAAACTTCTACATATTTTGTGGCCTTGTCACTCAAGTTTTAGGCACCAATTCAAACAGGTTTAAAATGGATGTGGCTAAAAAGTCAAAATAGGTTCATAATAGTGTGTTAAACCACCAAGAAAAAATGTAATAAAATTAAAATTCCTAGCACCTCATCGACCCAATTGGTGTCAAATAAAGCCCTTATTTCTATGCCAAACTATGGTGACTTGAATAAACTATTAATAAAAAAAAAACCTATAATTGAAGTTTTAAACACAAATGGAAAATGGGAATTGATGTGTCTTTTTTGAGTAGATGTCAATATATATATATATATACTAATTGAATTTCAACACTTAAGATTTGCACTATAACTCTATGCCCCTGCCCTTTAAACCATCTACACCAAGTTAATAATGATAGAGGTATGAAGTTTAAAATTCATAAATGGAATTGTAACCCATGAGTCACGTGAAGTTATTTAGTGAATAATATAGTATTAAGCAAGATAATAGGTTAACATTAATAGGTTAATAATAATAGGTTAATAATAATAGGTTCGCAAGATAATAGGTTAACATCAAGCTATATATGCAAACAAAATAAAAGAACCAAAGAAACTAAATGTAGTTAAATGAAAGCATATGAAAGAACGAATCAAACTCTATTCCATAGTGGGAGTGGTGCTCCTTTGATGTGGAAATGATTCCTTTTTCCACCCCCTTGGTAAGCTTCATATGTGATGAAGATGCAAGTGCCTATAGTGAAAATGCATAAGATTGTAGATGGATTTCAAGTAGAAGTGGAATCTATTTATAGGTTGAGGGGTTGAAGAATGGAGAAATGAAAGGAATGTGGGACTAAAAGAGAGCCAATGAGATTGTGACACTTGTCACATGGCTAATGGATGGAGGTGGAGCACATTTTGGAGAATGTGCATAGTTAATGGATGTGGTTGAGATGCAAGAGGGGTGTAAGAGAGATTAACACATTTGTAAGAGGCATTAAATGAATGTGGTTGAGATGTAAGAGGGGTTAATGTTTGGGTGAGAAAGTCAAATAAAGGGAGTTATTAAAGGAATATTCCCTAGAATATGCTTTTGAGAGGATAAATGATGTAATTAGATAATTAAAAGAATTTATTTTCATGTGCAAGTGGGTTAGTTAATCAGGGGTTGGGTTTGACCAAGGTTGAGTCAAAAGCTAGAGAATGGGTAATTAGGATTAGGAGTTAATTAATCCATAATTAATTAACTTGGAGGAATTTAGGGGATTTGACATTTTATTTAAATAATTTGATTTATTAAATTAGATGAGAGGACTTTAGGGATTTATTTAAATAAATTGATTTATTTAATTAAACATGATGAACATTGGTGAATTAATCCAATAAAACTACTTTATTTGATTAATAGAAGAATTTGATGACAATTGATCAGAATTAGATGCATAATATCAATTAGGATTATTTGCGTGTCTATAGACAGTGAGTCATTGTTCTGGTAGTGAGCCTCTTGTAATCGGTTTTGATATTATCTATAGTGTGAGTTAATCCTCACCGCAGTTTTTCCCTCATTGGGTTTTCCACATAAATTTGGTGTTATTGTGCTTATGTGTTGGATTTAAGTTTCTACATTGGTATTTGATGATTAATCATTTAAGCAATATTAAGAGTTGGTTTTGATAATTGAATTAAAAGTTTAATTCTATGACAATTGATTCAACCCCGCTCTTAGTTGTCCTATTCAACATCTCTATCTATTGAGCTATCTCTCCCTCTCCCCCTCTCTCTCATTCACTCCATCTCTTGCCCCATCTCTCCTACTTTATATCTTTATCTCTATTTCTCTCTTTATCTCCCTATTACTCCTCTATCTCTTTCTATCCATATCTTTCTCTACCTCTATCACCATCTCTCTACCTCTATCACCATCTCTCTATCTCCTTCACTATCCTCTATCTCTCTATATCAACCCCTTTCTATGTCTCTCCATCTCCCTATATATATATTGAGCTTTCTCCCTCTCTCCCCCATCTTCTTCCCTTTATCCCTCTCTATGTATTTCACTTCCTCTCCCCCCTCTTCTTTCTATCCCTCTTATACGTATCTCTCTCCCTCTCCCCCCTCTTCTCTCTCTTCCTCTTTAACCTATCTCTCTCCCTCTCTCCCCTCTTCCTATTTCTCTCCCTTTCTCTCCCTCCCTCTCTCTATCTCCCCCTCTAGTCTCTATCTCTCCCCATCTCTCCCTCCCTCCCTTCCTCCCTATCCCCCTATCTATCTCTCTATCTCTACCTCTCTCTCCCTTTCTCTTCCCATACATCTCTATCTCTCTCTTTCTCTTCCCATATTTCTCTCTCTCTCTTTCTCTTCCCATATATCTCTATCTCCCCCTACTTTCTCCCTTTATCTCTTGAACTCTCTCCCTCTCTCTATCTTTATGTATCTATATCTAATTCTCTCTAGTTGTCTATCTCTTTGTCTCTCTCTCTCTCTCTCTCCTCCCCTCTCTATATCTCCTTATATCTCTATCTCTCTATCACTCTATCTCACCATCTATATATCTATATCTCTCCCTCTACCTCTTCCTATATATCTATCTATTTTTTCCTCTCTATATCTCCCTCTCTATCTCCCTATCTCTCATTGTATTTATCTCTCCCTCTACCTATATCTCTTTATCTATTTGTCTCCCTCTTCCTCTCTCACTCTATCTTCATTTCTACCTCTATTTTCCTCTCACCTTTTATAAATCTCTAGACATGCCCCCCTCTCTCTATCCATCCATCTATCCCTCTCTATCCCTCTCTATATATTTATCTATTCCACCTCTATCTATCCCTCTCTCCTCTCTCTTTATCTCTCCCTCTCCTCTCCTCCATATCCATCTCTATCTCTATCTCCTTATCCCCCTCTCTCTCTCACTCTTCCCCCTTTATCTCTCCATCTCGCTATCCCTACCCCTCCCTCTATCCTTATTGCAAACATAACATGGTCCTATTGGTAATGGAGCCTGATTATCTTCTTGATTCAAAGGTTTTATTTCAATCATGTTTGGATCCCTGTAAGTGGATGCAGAAGTTAATTAAAGCTATCACTTCTCCATTGAGACCTTTGCTACACAAATAACATCATTTGCTAAATGGCCTACCAATTGACCTCATGTACTACATAAATGTATGCAAAAAAAGACCAAAATCCTTCCTAATTGACCTTCCACACTTCTTTGGTGTACCCATTGCACTCTAAGGTGTGATTGCTAGTATTAAAATTTTACATATTTTTTGGCCTTGTCACTCAAGTTTTAGGCACCAATTATGTGAAAATTCTATTGCAGTTACTGATTATTAATCTCCTATCTAATACATAGATTATTTGACTCTGGAAAATTAATTCACAACAAATATCGAAAAATAACACAACAACAACTTCACCAATAAAACTCATAGAAATAGAGAAGAAAACATTCACAATAATGTTCAACACAATATTTTTGGACAAATTGTTCGTGGAAAAACCCCGAAGGGAAAACCACTACTGCAGATGAAGAATTTTATTAAACTTCAACAAATTAAAGAATACAAAACTGCTTGCCTCTTACTGGCAGAGCTCCGACAATATTCTTCTCCGAAAATTCTTCTCTCAATTTCTCCTGCTAAAACTCCACAGCTGCTATCCCTAACGCTATCACTACACCCTTGCTAACACTGCAAGAATATTTTCTCTCACTGAAATTTACTTGCTAACATTGCAAGTCTTCTCAAGTATATCTACTTGCTATCACTACAAGTCTACTTGTATATTCTCCAAATGCTCATTGATCCCATTTTATACTTTTCTCATTGGAAAACCAATGGCCATGATTTAATCTCAATCGATGGCTAAGATTAAATAGACTCTAACAACCCTAACTAACTGGATTCTAGAAGTCTTTAGAGGAATTAATTATTTAATTACATAATTATCTAGACAACTCAAACCTTTCTAGAAGTCTCTAGAAAATAATTAAATAATTAAATAAACACTTCTTGGGAATGGAGACACCTGTCCAAGCTGCATAAATTAACACTCCCTCTTAGCGAGGAAGATGTTCTGCATGACACCCAACTTATCTCTGAAGAAGATGAATTTTGCCTTCCCCAATGCCTTGGTCAAAATGTTTGCTACCTGCTGATCTGTAGGTATATACTGTAGCTGAACAATCCCACACTGTACACAATCCTTGATGAAATGATACCTGATGTCTATGTGTTTAGACCTATCATGAAACACTGGATTCTCAGACAATTTGATGCAACTCTGGTTGTCACAACGTATCACTATAGTCTCAACCCTCTGACCAAACAAGGCCACTAGCAACTTTCGAAGCCATATTGCCTCACACGTTGCCATGCAAGCTGCTATGTATTATGCCTCTACAGAACTCAAAGCCACAGACTTCTGTTTCCTACTGTACCAGGAGACAACTCCTGATCCCAAGCTAAAGCAAAACCTTGAAGTGCTTTTCCTGTCTATTTAGCTACCTGCCCAATCTGCATCAGTATAGCCTATCAACCTGATACCATCACCTCGAGCATATCTGATCCCATACTCGATTGTACCATGCAAATACCGCAACACATGCTTTGCCGCTATCCAATGCACTCTCTTTGGCTCGAACATGAACTGACTAAGAGAGTTTACTACAAAGGATATATCTGGCCTGGTGTTGACCAAATACATGAGAGACCCAATCAACTATTTGTATAAGGTGGGGTCAACATCCTTCTCCCTGGATGTCTCTACCTTCTTCGAATTCATGATCATAGGAGTAGACATGGCTCTGCAATCTTCCATCTCGAACCTCCTCAAGATTTCGATGCAGTATTTCCCTTGTCCAAGGAAAATCTCTCCATCTGTCTGCCATACCTCCATGCCTAGAAAGTAGTGCATAAGCCCCAAATCCTTCATCTCGAACTCTGCTGCAAGGTCCCTCTTGCACTCCTCTATGAGCCCCAGTGAACCTGTTAAAAACAAGTCATCCACATAAAGAACAAGAATGAGAACCTCACCCCCAACCACCAAGTAGTAGAGGTTAGCATCCGCTTCACTCTTCACGAAGCCCATTCCCTGCAAGTATTTATTAATGCGCTCATACCACACCCTGGGAGCCTACTTGAGTCCATACAATGCTCTCTTCAATCTGCACACGTGGGTTGTACTGCTATGTGCCACAAAGCCCTCTCGTTGTTCTATGTATACCTCCTCTTTCAATTCACCATTAAGAAATGCCATCTTGACATCCATCTGATGGATCTGCCATCCCATCTATGCTGTAAGAGAGATCACAACTCATATAGAAGTACACCTGGCCACTGGAGCAAATGTCTCCTCATAGTCAATTCCCTCCTTCTAAGAGAACCCCTTGGCCATAAACCTTTCCTTGTATTTCTCGATGCTACCATCTGCACCGTGCTTGATCTTATAGATCCAGCGTGATCCAACCACTGCCCTATCTATTGGTCTAGGCACAACCTCCCACACATCATTCTGCACTATTGAGGTATACTCCTCAACCATTGCATCTTGCCACACTTGTTGTTGTGCAGCCTCCTGATAGTTAGAAGACACACTATCTACCAACTGACTAACTAATGCCATATAGTCATCATACCTGGCTGGTTGTCTCCGTTGTCTACCACTCATCCTAGGAGCTCCCACAGACTCCTGAGTATCCCTGTGACTGTTGGTTCCTGCTACCAACTGTAGAGGATGAAGTATCAACCTCCATATCACCCTGATGCATCTCTTGGATTTGCTGCATCTATTGCTCCATAATCTATGAACTCTCAGCACCTAAGCTTGTGCTTGTACTAGTAACTGTACTTGAGCTTCGCTATCCTTGATTTGGTTGAATGATCCTTGGAGCTTCCACTAGCTGCTCACTTTGATCATCATGCTCTGTGCTCACCTCTGGAACCCCTGTCACTATCTCAAAAGAAGCATTTTAAGTGCTCCATGATGTATATGGCCCATCCTTCTATGCCATAGCTCTCCTTGATCTCTAGAATTACTACTGCTCATCAGTACCTTATGAGTATCAAACTGCAACCTATAAAGCTGACCACTCCTAACTCTAATAGCTGTGGGTGATTTCCAATCCTTGTGCTTGATTAACACACTCGCCCCTCTAAAGAGTACATTGTAACCTTTATTCTGAAGGATAGATACATAAATTAAATTCATACCCAAGCCTGGTACATGCAACACATCATGAATGGGAATCCGCTTGCCATTCTCCCTCTGAAATAGAACAGTCCCTTTCCCAATTGGATTGAGTTTGGACATGTTCCCCATAGAAATCTGCATTCTGATGTCCTCCTCCTTATAGTTGGAGAAGTACTCTCTAACTCCTGTCATATGAAATGATGCCCCACTATCTATATACCAAACACCCTGTGAGGTTGAGCTAGCCATACAAGCTATGAGAGCGAACTCATCCTCTATTGTACTAGAGAGCTCATCTACACTTGCTAAAGCTGCTGTCTGCTTCTTGCCTTTCTTCCTTTGAGGGCAATCGTTGACATAGTGGCCAAACTCATGATAGCCATAGCACTTGACTTTAGACAAGTCCTTCTTCTTCTTCTCACCTTGTGAATTTGATCCTTTTCTTGACCCCTTCTTTGCTTTCCCTTTTCCTGCAAGGGCAACGTTCTCTTGTTCTACCTCACTTTTCTGACTCTTACTATTGGTACCACTGATAAGACTAAGTCTAAGCTCCTCCTGAGTGAAGTCACTCCAGAGTCAATCCCAACTCGGCAAGGTGTCTTGTCCATTAATAACTTGAACAAAGACATCCCACTGCTTAGTAAACCCATTTAGGGCTATCCGCACTAGCTCATCATCATCTGGTTTATCTCCAACAACTGCCAACTCATCCTTGACAAGTCTAAGTATGGTGAGGTAACTTGTCACGTCTTCTCCCTTGTTCATCTGAGTATTCCTCAACTTTTCTCTGAGAATCAGCTTCTAGTTAGTGGTAGCATTCTGGTACAGATTCAGAATGGCATCCCACATCTTCTTCGTTGTATCTAACTCTGCGGCATGTGGAACAATATGGTCCTTGACACTATCAAGAATCAGCCTCCTCACCTTGGCATCTTCTTTCTTATGTGATGAGAGCTGTGCTGGATCTGTAGGTACATCTACAACACCGGTCACATATTCCTTGATCCCATTTTCTTCCAGCAACAAAGAAATTCTAGCTTTCCAGACACCAAAATTTGAGGCTCCATCCAATCTGTCCTGATCTCTTAAACCTGCTGAGGCCATCTCAAAATATAAAGGAAACAAATAATAATAATTCTGAAGAGGCAGGATCTTTCCTTCCTGTGTTGAGCCTTGTCTGCCCTCAGATCAGCTCTGATACCATGTGAAAATTCTGTTGTAGTTACTGATTATTAATCTCCTATCTAATACATAGATTATTTGACTCTGGAAAATTAATTGAGAGCAAATATCAAAAAATAACACAACTGCAACTTCACCAATAAAACTCATAGAAATAGAGAAGAAAACATTCACAATAATGAACACAATATTTTTGGACAAATTATCTGTGGAAAAACCCCGAAGGGAAAACCACTACTACAGATGAAGAATTTTATTAAACTTCAGCAAATTAAAGAATACAAAACTCCTTGCCTCTTACTGGTAGAGCTCTGTGTCACGTCTCAGACTTTGATGCTGTTTTGACCATGACTTTGTGGGATTTATTATATGAATTATGGTACGTGTTAGAGCAATATGATATAATACAATGCTTTGGTGTATGGAAATGTAGAAAAATATTTGCTTTTAGAATTATGAGTTCATTTTATTTTAAAAATATACAAGATAGAACAAATAGAAATGTTGATTTAATTATTGCTTAGATTTATACTTCTATATTGGTTACTAATACATTTTCGTTGTTGCACGCCTAAGTGCATTTGAGTTGCAAGTGGTCAAAGACCAAGAGTGTGATTGAGGAAAAGAAGGCTAGCTTCCCGATAGGGTAAAAGAGGAGGAGCTCTCGAACACACACACACAGCACCTAAAAATCATGTAGTTGCATTTAGGCCATGTCTGTTTCAATATGATTGTTTTAAAATGATTACATATAGGAATAAATGGTTTGAATAAGTAATTGATAAAAAAATAATAACATAGCAAAATGGAAATATAACTTAATTATCCATAAAAGTTGTGAAAAGATTATGGTTTATTTTATTTAGTTTATTCCATTTATTTTTGTGCAATAAAAGAAAATCTAATCTAATTAGGAAATTAAGAATAAAGTGAAAAATATTATATTTACATATGATAAGGAAGAAATATTTGGTTTGCATATTAAAAGGTGGAGATATCTTTGTTTGCATATGTTTAAAAACCTTAGTCCAAAATTGGGAGAAATGAACAGCCCCGAGAAAACTTGGGCTCTGGGGAAATTCTCCTTAAAACCAACAATGCTTTTGGCAAGTGGCGACCTCTTGATTTTGCATGAAAAATTTATCTGTCATTTGGAAATGGTCTGCATGACCCTCGGAGAGAGGAATAAAGCTTTAAGGGAGAAAAGAGAACATTATTCAGACACATAACCAGGGCTCTAGAAGAGGGAGACAAAAGGTAATACTGGGCATCTGCAACTGGAGAAATCTGCCAGGTTATTTCCATTCCTTGTTTTCAAATCAGTTTAAATTGCAGTAAGAAATTGGAGAAATGAAATGCATCATTCTATGAAAATGATTACAGATATCTGAGAAATCTTTTCCAATTTTATTTTTGAATCTGGGTAAAAGCCTTCTTCTCATTTGTTGCATTATATAGAGAATACCCAATCTCTTTCTTCCAGATTAGGGTTACATTCTGTTGCAAAAGCTGCAAATCATTAAACTGCTCTCAATTGTATCTGGAAACATATATAAATATATATATACATATATATATACACAGGAATACTGTATATATATATATATATATATGCATATAATCTTGCAAGAACAACTTTTACCAGAAATTAATTCGGAATTCCTTTGAAATAAATTTAAATGCAGTGTAATACTGGGCAAAATCTTTCTTTTGTGTTATGAAATTGTTTAACTGTAGGGGGGAGGGGAGGGAATTTAATCCCCAGCCCTTCCCATAGGAAGGGCACGGCTCTGTGGGGAGGCTCGCGAGCTCCTCACAGCCCGTGCCCTCCCCATGGGAGAGGCAAGGCCTCCCTGCACCCTTTGTGGTGCTCAACACCAGTATGGAACCCTGTATGATATCTTTTTCTGTGTGCACAGCCAGAAAACGTGAGAATTGTTATGAAAATCAGTGTTTCTTTTTTTTAAAGCATATATATATATATTTATATATGTATATATATATACACTTAGCTGTATATGTATATATATACATATATATATATTCATACATATATACATAAATGCAAGTTTGAACAGGAAAACCATCTTCAGAATGTGATATGATTTCTGTCAAAAATACACAAACATCTCAGTAATTTTGAAGCTGGAAATGAGAACAAAAAAAGTACCTCTGAGAAAACATGTAAACTGAAAATCTTCTTGATCACACTGTCTTATGCTTACATACAGATGTACATTCCTGAATAATGGTATACAATATAAAATTTGAATGCAAGTTTTTCTTTCAAACCTCTGTTATTCCGAAAGAATTGCCCTGTTTCTGTATATTACTAATAACCAGAAACCTGTAGTAAATTGAGAATTTCACTTTCAAATCAGCTTGAATTTGGAAAGAGTAGAAGTATATACATAAATCTGTGAACACTGTTTCATACAAAAGAATTAATTAATTCCTCTACTTGTGTTTGTACACTGATAGAATCATGACATACATGCAATTTTATTACATTTTCAAGAGAGTAGCATGGAGTGAAAACAGAGTCCTTTACCAAATCAGAAAAGAATTACTTACAAAAGAGTAGATGCTATCTTAATACTGAACTTACAACCTTTTCTTTTCTTTTGTCCAATGTAATTCAAAAGATGTTTTGAAATTCTCATTTGAAAATCCTTTTAGAATCAATTGAATGCATGAAACATGTATGGAAAATGCACAACTTTCTGCTTTTGTACTTTATTATACTTTACTTTTGGTAACTTCCGGGACAGGATGCCGAAGGTGGATCCACAGAGACGGTAGTTTTACCTTTTCTAAACTACCATTTGCTTGTTTTATTAATGCTTGGCCAAGCACTTGTACCATTGAAATAGATGGATTTGTTTAAAAGCCTAGAAATGTATATGTATTTGAGTCTCTGCCACCTCCTGTTGCAAGAAATATGTTTTCTCATGTTAGAAATGCATATAAGCACCAGGCATGCATCGAGAGTTCCCTCCTGTTTTATTGTGTCAGGTTGCTAGGCTCCTTTATGCAGGGCCGGGGATTCCTTCGAGTTAGGAAGGAACCCGGGGAAGTCATGTACTTCATGGTTGGGCGGAAAAGGCACCTGAATCACACTCTTGGCCCCAGCTCGCAAGCATACCGATGGTGTCACGGCGGTTGGAGGTTCAGATGTTTCTATTGGAATTATTGATCTCTTCCGAGTATGGATGAATATGTATATATGAAAATTCATTGATGTACTTTTGCCATGTGCATAATCTTGACAAATTATAATGTTATTATTTATATACATAAAATGCAATTTAATTCTCTTTTATTGAGCTCATTTTGGAAGTTTTTTTTATGAATGATATTAATTACTTGAAAACCTTTTGAAACGGATTGAACAATTTAAAATGCTTTTTCTTTTAATTTTCCGAGCGCTACACTCTGGAAATATTCTTCTCCGGAAATTCTTCCCTCAATTTCTCTTGCTGAAACTCCACAGCTGCTATCCCTAATGCTATCACTGCGCCCTTGCTAACACTGCAAGACTATTTGCTCTCACTGCAAATTTACTTGGTAACACTGCAAGTCTCCTCAAGTATATCTACTTGCTATCACTGCAAGTCTACTTGTATATTCTCCAAATGCCCATTGATCCCCTTTTATACTTTTCTCATTGGAAAACCAATGGCCATGATTTAATCTCAATCGATGGCTAAGATTAAATAGACTATAACAACCCTAACTAACTGGATTCTAGAAGTCTTTAGAGGAATCAATTATTTAATTACATAATTATCTAGACAACTCAGCCCTTTCTAGAAGTTACTAGAAAATAATTAAATAATTAAATAAACACTTCTTGGGAATGGAGACACCTGTCCAAGCTACATAAATTAACAAATTCAAACGGGTTTAAAATGGATGTGGCTAAAAAGTTAAAATAGGTTTATAATAGTGTGTTAAACCACCAAGAAAAAATGCAATAAAATTAAAATTCCTAGCACCTCATCCACTCGATTAGTGTCAAATAAAGCCGTTATTTCTATGCCAAACTATGGTGACTTGAATAAAACCTTAATGAAAAAAAAACCTATAATTGAAGTTTTAAACATAGATGGAATCATGAGAATAGATGTGTCTTTTTTGAGTAGATGTAAAATATATATATATATATATATATATATATATATATATATATATATATATATATATATATATATATATATATATATATACTAATTAAATTTCAACACTTAAGATTTGCACTATAACTCTATGTCCCCACCCTTTAAACCATCTACACCAAGTTAATAATGATAGAGGTATGAAGTTTAAAATTCACAAATGGAATTATGACCCATGAGTCACATGAAGTTATTTAGTGAATAATATAGTATTAAGCAAGATAATAGGTTAACATTAGACTTTGATAGAATAGTAGTGGTTAATAATAAATAGTAACATCCTTATTTACTTCAAAATTAACAATGGTTACATTTACATTAATAAAATCAATAGTATTGATCATAAATTCTAGTCGTATCATAATTGGGCATTGCATTAATAGTAACATAGCTCTAGAAAGGTCACTATTATTAAAGTGAAACCAAAAAGGGTAAAGATAAAACCAATCATGGATAGCCATACTAATATTGAAATTAATAGCAATATTAGTATTTAATAAATACTGATAATGGAATTTAATGTCAATATTATAGTAAGTTAATATTAATATATATAATTAAATAGTGATATTAATTTTAAATGTAAACATTAGTATTGGAATTTAATACTAATATTGACGTTTAATAAAAAGTGTTATTAATTTAAGAATAAACATCCACATTGAAAATGATATCAATTTTAGTGGTTTCATTAAATAATGATCTCAATTTTAAGTGGAAGGTTAATATCATTATTTAAAAAAAAGGGGTAAACTTTATTGAATACGAAAGAAAATCAGTACATAAGAATGAGGGAGCCAACTAGCTCCCACAAAAGAAAACCCAGAACATCAAGCTCCAACCAAACCACCAACCAAGCAACCATCAATGATAACCCTCCCAAGTTCAAGAGCATACTCAGGAGATAGCTGTCTCCACCCCTCGATCCTCCAATTATCCTCATGCTCAGAAGCCCACTTGGCCAGACAATCAGCCGCCCTATTCCATTCACGTGGAATATGGACAAAAGACACTTCCTCCAAAGTAGAGCACCTCTGCCAAATCTGTCTAACCACCACCGCAATCTGCCAATTAACATCAACCACCCTTCTCTCAAGCAACAAATTAACCAAAATCTGCGAATCAGATTCATAAATAACCTTATGCCAACCCAAGGCGCAAGCACGCTCAATAGCCCAAAGAATCACCAATCCTTCCATAAGATTATTGGTATTCCGCCCCTTATGGATGGAGAAAAGAAAAATGACCGAACCCGCACAGTCTCTACCAATTCCACCAATGCCAGCAAGCCCAAGGTTGCCTCTAGAGGAACCATCAGTATTAATCTTCAGAACCTCCCTCGGAGGAGGCATCCACCTTCTAACCCTTTGAACCTTCATTTTCGCTCTCCTACCTCTTCTAACACAGGCAGAGACAGGAGACAACCCCTGCACCCCCAACCTCTTCAGAATCTCATCATCACTTCTTTCCAACGGCAGGGCCACTTCACATTTTGCTTCCACTGTCTCCTGGATCATACCAATAATTCTGTGCCAAACCTGTTGGGCCAACAACTTCTCTCCACGAAAAATCCTACGATTCCTTTCCAACCAAATTTTCCAGAGGATGAAAGTAGGACCAATGCTCCACAAAATCTGGAGAAAGGAGGCCTGGGAGGGGGGCCTTCCCAGATTACTCCAGAACTCAACAAGAGAAGACACATGAACACAGGGATGTTTCCAAACACCCCACCACCAATGTCAGAGCAGCAGAGAATAAGAACATCAAAAAAATAAATGGGGAGAATCCTCCTCACTACAGCCACACAACACACACATAGAAGGGCCCTGGAATCCCCGCTTATGGAGATTTTCCCAGGTCAAACATCTATTCCAAGCAAGAGTCCAAGCAAAACAGTTGCACTTGGGCCAAGATAACTTGTTCCACACCTGTTTCCACCAAGGGACCTCCCCCCCCCAAACTGATGAGAAATCAACTCCTGATAACCACTAGCAACAGTAAAAACACCCTTGGGGTTCAGGCTCCAAGCTAGTATATCCTTATCCCTAAGGGAGTTACATTGTCTGCCAGCCAAGATACTCTGAAACACAATACTATCCTCCTCCAACTCGAGAACGGGCCATTCACTAGGGTCCTTCCACTGAACCACCCCCACCTATCCTCCAGGGTCAAAGTTCTTAAAATCACTCACTCTAGACCAACCGGCCTCCAAAAACTACTGAGATAGATTCACCAAGTTAGGGTACTGTCGTAGAATGGGTGTGTAACCATCCCAAGCATCAAACCAGAACATAGCCTCAGCTCCCTTATTACAAATCCAGAACAGGCCCTCCTTGATTAGTGCAGTCCTTTTCTTAAGCGTTCCCCAGATCACTGAGCCTTTCCCAGCTAGAGGAAACCTGGGAAGCTCTTCCTTACAAATCCACGGAAGATACTTGTGGGATAAGATTCTGGCCCAACTATGGTCCTGTTCCACACACCACCTCCAGTAAAGCTTTGCAGCTAATGCCAACCCAGACCAAGTCGCCTTCCGCAAACCAAGTCCCCCAACCTATTGAGGGCTACAAACAACATCCCACTTAACCAGACTCCATTTGGATGAGGACAAGCTACTTGCCCATAAGAATTTCCTAGCCAGTGAATCCAAGTCCTTCACAAACCCAACAGGAGCCACCTGAAGCATGCACCTATAAATAGGAAGAGCCTGCACCACAGACTTAAGCAACAGAACACGCCCAACAAAAGACAACCATCGATGAGTCCAATGACTAACTTTAGCATGAAACTTGTCCAAAATTTCTGCCAAGATTCACTGGGGAGTCAGCTGGAAGAGATGGGAATACCCAGATAGGTTAAAGGCAGAGACCCAATCTAGAACCTCAAGATACGAGAAATCCTTTGTTGAATAGGCCGCGGAGTATTAAAGAAGAAAATGGAGGATTTGTCTTCATTAATCCTTTGACCAGCAACAACAAGATAGATATCCAAGGCCTTACGTAGATTCAAAGCTTCTCTGATCTAGGCCAAACCTATCAGAGCCGTATCATCCACAAATTGAAGGTGAGACTGAGGAGGCAAGTCATTTCCCCATTTCCATCCCTGAATCAAACCCAACTCCACATTACGTTTCACAAGTCTACCTAGACCTTCCGCCAGAAGAATAAATAAGTATGGAGAGATAGGATCCCCTTGACAAAGGCCCCTAGAAGCACTAAAAAGAGTGGTAGGCGCCCCATTAATCAACACCGAGAAAGAAGTGGAGGTAACCCAGCTCATCACCCACTAGATCCATCCCTCAACAAAGCCAAAAGCACTAAGAATTTTCCTCAAAAAGGACCACCTCACTCTATCATAAGCCTTTGCCATGTCAAGCTTGATGAACATAGCCTTTTCTTTTGAGGAGGCCATTGAATGAATGGTCTCTATAGCAATGACCACCCCATCCAATATTTGTCAGTCCTCTACAAAACCACTTTGTTCCTCAGAGATAAGCCCACTGAGCCACCGCTTCAACCTTTCAGTTATCAGCTTGGAGATAATTTTATACACCACATTACAAAGAGAAATGGGCCGAAATAGACTCAGATGATCTACCCCTTCACATTTGGGAATGAGAGCTAGGAAAGTAGATTTTAAAGCATGAAGCATCTACTTTTTTTTGAGACTCGCACACCACCTCCAACAGGTCCAACTTAATAATGTCCCAAAATTCTTGATAAAATTCAACAGGAAACCCATTAGGACCTGGGGCTTTCGCTTTCTTCATCTGAAACACAATACCCTCTAATTCCTCCAGAGAGACATCACTCAAAAGATGCTCATTCATCTCCCTAGTGACCAAAGAGGGAATACAAGACAACACATGGTTTTCCTCCTCCGTAACATCCTGAGAGTCCTCCCGAAATAACAAAGAATAGAACTCTGAGGCTTCTCTAGATATATCCTACAAGGAAGATAGATGCTCACCCCTGTCATTCACTAGAACATGCATAGAGTTACTGTGTCTCCTAGCCTTCACCAAGTTGAAGAAAAAAGCAGTGTTTCTATCACCTTCCTGTAACCACTCAACTCTAGCCTTCTACTTCCAGAAAATTTCCTCGTGCAACTCACACTCCTCCAACACTTTCTGAGCCCAGGCTTCCTTCCTGAGTAAATCCTCAGAAAGTCCAAACTCCCTTATCTCGCGGGTGATGGCATCCAAGCCAGCTTGAGCCTCAACCTTAGCATGGAAAATATTGCCAAAATGCTACCTATTCCACCTTTTGAGTTGATATTTTATAAACTGTAGAATCTTAGAAAAAGAGTACATAGCAATACCAAAAGAAAGTCTTCCCCTCCACCACCAGTCAGCCATATGCACTTACAAAGAAGAATCTCTTAACCACATAAGCTAGAACTTGAAAGAAGGGGACCGAGCCACCCGAGTAGAAGAAGCAAAAAACTTAATAGGCTAGTGATCAGAACCCCTCCAGTCCAGAATCTTAGAGCTAGAAGACAACCCTCCACCAACCCAGAAAATGGATACTAAGAAACGATCAAGGCTCTCAGCAATATAGTTCTCCCCCAATCTCCTATTGTTCCAAGTAAACTTCCCATTTCGAGGCTTAATGTCAACCGGGTTCAAAGTAGAGATGCAATCACGAAAAAGGAAGGATGAGGGTTCCAATCTCGCAACACCCCCTGCTTCTCATCAATCTCAATAATAGCATTGAAATGCCCAGCAACAATCCAAGGGAACAGAGGAGCTGGGCTCCGAACATAAGAAATATGAGACCACAATAACTTCTTACCAGAAAAATCTGTAGGCACGTAGATGTTTGAGAGAAGAATAGTTTCCCCCAACTCCAGAATTGACACAACCACCGAGATGGAAGACCTGGAGGACACCCACCAAAGAGGACAAACCTTCACTGGATTCCATAGACAGGCCACCCCACCAGCACTACCATGAGCCCCAATACACTGGCAATTTCCTCGCAACCACAACTTAGGCATCATACCCAACATACCATCAATCGATAACTTAGTCTCCTAAAGAAAAAGAATATCAGGAGAATGTGAATGCAACAAATCCCAAACAAATTTTTGTCTAGGGCCATTGTTCAAGCCCCTCACATTCCAGGAGAGGACAATAATTTTGGAGGATTGGAAAAATGTGACTCCAGAGTCTTTATTGACCCAGCCTCCACCAGAGACTGCCCCATCAGTTTCAATTTCTCCAAATCCTTCTTTCTCCCTACTTTAGAAGATTTCTCCACCATCCCTTTCTTTAGGTCCTTCTGGAGAATTCCCAATGAGGGAGAAGCCTTATTACCTTTTACCGAGCCCACTCCCGCTTTCTCCAATGGGCTAGAGAGCCCCCTTTCGCCCACTTTCGTCTCCCTTGTAGGTTCAGCCTTCCCATGAACTACCATACTTTGGTTTGATTCCAATTGAATAACCTCCAATTCTTGAGAAGTTTGGACACACTCTGATAAAATGCCTTCCTAAACCCCTTCTGAAGCCCTCTGATCCAAAGTCAACAAACCTGGATTTACCTCCTGATGACCAAGGTCATCAAGCACCTTAAATCTATTACAGGAATCCCCATCCTGGCGATCCTTAAAAGTCCTCTTTTGGCCTCGGTTCCTATTATGAGCCTTGGCTAGAATAAAACCTTCAACATCCATAGCCTCACCCGGCACAGGTTCTTTACCCTTATTGACCTTTGATGGATTGTGAAGAGGTTGGGCTGCCAGATTCCCTAGAGTTTTAAACTTTGGACATCCTCTCTGCAAATGCCCATACTCACGATAGAGACGACAACAAAATGGAAAAGTCTCATAGTCAAGCTGTTGCACCTAAGAGCAAGAACCCGCACGAATTTCCAAAGAATCCAGAATTGGGATATTTAAATCCATTTCAATACAAATACGAGCAAAAGTCATTACCTTTTTGTCTAGAGTTTGTTGAGAAGGACCCATTGGTTTTCCCAGTAATGAGGCAACTCGATGCAAAATGTCATTGCGCAAAAATTCCGCTGGAAATCTCGGGAGGTGAACCCAAACTGACACTCGATTCAGAAGCTCCTCCGAAGGATCAAAACCCGCATGCCATGGCTTAATGAAGAGCCCAACCTGGTTGTGGAAATAAGGCCCACCTTCAAAAACCCTGTTACGATCCATCATGCAATTAAATGTCACCATGAAGTAGTTGTTAGATAACAACATTATTTCCATCTCACCCTCCGGGGACCAAGAACGATGAGCCCATGATTCCAGAAATTGGAGCGAAACCCTCATTCCCAAAAATTTGTAGAGCAAAGCATGTTTTGAGAAATACTTAATGTCCTCCGCAATTGATTCAGGTTGAATAACCAGCACTGGCCTTTCCTGAGAGCGTTCAAGGCATCCATTTGTCTTCGGAATATGAGATCCACCAGCGTGGACAAATCCATCATTGCTTGGTGCATTTGTAAACAAACTATTATTAATAATTATCGGAGAACGATTTGGAGGCGAGGCCCCAAACGCAACACAAAAATCCAATGGGGATTTGACCCCAAATGACTCCCTGTGAGCCATGCAAATTCGAATCCCCAGCTTTGTGAAAGCAAATAGAATGCCACACCTCTGGAGCCTGTACAAGGAATGGAACAAACCAAAGGAGAGGCACACCCTACTCAAAAGTAGCGGCCCGTAGAGAAGACACCTACAGCAAGGAGATTCCACCAAGAAGAAGGCTTCTGCCCTAGCCGAAACCCCACGCCAGGAGAAGAGAGAGCCCTAAGAGAAATACCGCACCCCACCCACCCACCCAAACAAATCCCACCCACATGAAGAAGTAGCCCAGCCAAGAATGCAGGGCAGAAAAGGAGCATGTAGAGAGGGTCGATCCCTCATGCAGGCCACAGCCTCATGCAGCGCCATCCTCGATTAATATCATTATTAGTATCTATTGAATAGTGAAAATTAATATCAAAATTTGATGTCAAAATTATAATGATACTAATATCAGTAATTATTACCAAATGATATTAATATTAAAATTAGCAATGATATTGATAAGTAGGAGGCATTTTCCACAACGTGTCAAATTGTGATATTGCTACCAAGATTCAACCATGTAGGTGGACCACTACTCATGAAACATGGGTCAATGAGTTTGACTCGTTAAACTACACCGTTGAATCCTGATAGCAATATCACAACGATAATATTGATAAGAATGTTTAAGATTAGTATTCCAAGATAATCTTAGTGTTATGCGACAACCTATTAATGCCAAACATTCTAGTTGTAGACACCTAAATTTGACCACTCCCATATGGTCAAATTCACTCTTGTATTCCTCTATCCTGCATTTCTCATCCACATTAATTAAATAATTTATTATTTGATTAATATTGCCCTACAGCCTAATGTCCCTTAAAGCATTTAATAAATCAATTAAATACCTTACCCCTTTCATCTCTAAATTAAATAAATACTCCAACTTATTTAATTTGGTCACTTTAACCTTTATGAATTAAATCAATTTTAATTCATCCTTTTCTCTTTCCTCATGTCACACCCTCATAATCTTCTCTAATCTCGATTAATTTAATTAATCTATGATTAGGATGTGCACACCCCTAATCACCATTAGGGTTACATCCTTCATAATCCCCCACTTGCCCCTAATCTATCATTAATTTGTCTAATCATGCACTTGCACAATCTTAATCACTTGCCTAGACTAACTTAATCTCTATGCCATTGGTCAACCAACATTAAATGCTCTCTCTATTTGGAGAAGACAACCCCTTACCCATGTGAATTTTTAATTCACATTTAATCTTCCAATGCATTTTAAGGAATTTAAAATTCCTTCTCCCATCCCCATGAGGATTTTTGAGGAATTTTTAATTCCTCACATGTCCTTTCACCCACATGTGGACAAAGACCTCCTTTATGAGAAGATCTTGTCCAATCCCAAGGTACTATATAGTACCTCCACATCATCTCCCTCTTTCCATCTCACCTACCACATGTTAAAATGTGAGGGCTTTTGAGTTCTCATCTCATCCTATCCCTTGATCTTGTCCATCTTGGCTTGATCCTACCCCTCCATTGTTTAGAGACACTTCCTCTAAAAATGGTGGAATTGCCCTCATTTGCAATCTATCACCTTAGAATTCAAACAATTAGCCACTTTCAAGCATCCAAGCCATCATCCTCCATTGTTGCTGCATTTGAGCTCTTATAGTGCATCCATCATAATACCCATTTGCACCATTGCATTCATCATCATCTCAAGATCATTTAGAGCTAGGTTTTAAGCTATTTTGCCACCAAGGAGCACACATATCAAGCAATCAAAGGGCCAACCAATTCATCAATTTAAACAAGGTAAAACTTCTAATTTCCTGTGTTTTTGTTTAGATTCAACTAGGCCAATCTTGAGTATTTGTTCTTGTGTATTCCTTTGTGCATTAGTTAGTTTTTTGCATTTTAGGTTAGGAATTCACACTTGCACACACTAGTAATTATGAAAACAATATAGCATCCATCATCCTTGGAGAGATTAATAATAAATATAGTAAATATGGTGAATATTGATATTTATAATAATATTATTCTATAGCGAGTGTAGTATTAATATGAATGGGAACAACGAATTTCAAATCTAATATTAATGTCAACTGAATAATAATATTAATGATATTGTATACAATGTTGAAATATATTTTGACTCAGATGATTAAACTTTACTTCGTTATTAACAAATATAGAAACTAATTAATATTTCCATTGTCAATATTATTGAGAGTATAGTGGGTTGGAAAAAGTGTATTATTAACATTAAGAATTAGTATTACGACTAAACAGTAATATTGCAAATTGGTTACCTAACTAATATTAATGTGATTTAATGAAATTAACGTAGCTACATAATAATTTGTTTTGCACTAATGTTATTACCTCTTAGTAGGGAAAGGAATTTTAAGGGTGGCAAAATAAATAATTTGTCAATGTTATTTTTTAGATTAATGATAGTAATAACATTGTAGCTAAATCCTATTTTATATAAATAATACCAATTTGTGAGCACAAAGAAATAACATTGGATGTGACCTTTTAGATTCCATATAGTTATAATATTAAATCTAGTTTATGTGCCAACCCAGATGAATCCTCTCTTCCACACTCTACTTCGAGCAATTTGTCAACTATGAGGTTGCTCATTCAACCTTGCTTGATGCGCATAGTTAATTTGCTAAGTGTGAATGTGGCAATAAAGTGTAAAGTTTTTTGCGTGTTAATAAAAAATTAGGTTGTGTTATTTTCCTTTATGGTTATATTGGTTATATTTTAAGGCATGACATTAGGGAAGGACTAAAGAGCTAGAATAAAACAATCTGAATGTACCGTTCCCTTGGCGAGGAGTGTATTGATAAGTAGGAGGTATTTTCCATAGTGTGTCAAATTATGATATTGCTATCAAAATTCAACTGTGTAATTTTATGAGTCAAACTCATTGACCCATGTTTCATGAGTAGTGGTTTACAAGAACCCATCTCTCCTGATAATGAATGGCCCACTTAACACTCATTGCATCTATCAGAAGAGTGTATTGTTTTTCTTCAAAGGTGTGGGAGCTTCAACTTCTAGAACTACACCTTTGAGGTTCCCTTACAAAGGAGATTGGGAAATTAAGCGAACCAAAGAGGTTGAGCCTAAGACCTAATGGATTTAATGAAACTGTTCCCATGTCGCTAGTAAAATGTGAGCATCTACATCACTCTGCCTCCAAAGCAATCATTTCTTTGAGCACCTGCCTTCTCAACTGGCTCAATTATCGAAGCTGCAAATTAGGAATGTGGTAGATAATTTGTTGTGGAGAGAAATACAAGCCATGGGATTGGGGAGCAACAACATGAAATACTTGGTTCTTTCAGGTATTTCTTTCTTCAGTAAGACACCCTCATCTCTCATCTCAAGTCGGCATTTGAGTTTCATTGATCTTTCTTTCAATTGAGTTAAAGGAACCCGTTCTTGTAGTAGGAAAGTTGCATTTTTTTTGGAGTTTCTAGGTTTTGATAGGAAAAATAAGTGAGGGTTTCATTCATCGGGCTCTGTAAATTGCTCCAAGTTTTAGGCTACGGTCCCATAGAGTAGGGTTTCTTACCAAATAGTATTAGTAGGGTTTCTTCCCAAAAAATTCAATCAATGGGTGTTATAGAGATTTTTTTGAGTATTTTAAATGTAGGAGTTTAGGTGAACTCCTCAAACACCCTAGAATCATTTGCAAGAAAAAATAACTTCCACAAAAGAAACATGGTAGAGATATCATGCTATCATTAAGATGCAAGAATGCCAAATTGAATATGAGATTATTACAAATGTACAAAATGCCTTGAATATATAGACATGAGTGAAAACCTAAAATGCATAAGATGTTGCCAAGTGTTAAAATCACACTACATGTAACAACATGTGAACCCTATCTAGGAATGATAAAAAGATAGAGATAAGTTCTAGAAGGATAACTCATCTTCTAGAAGGAATCTTATCTCCTACAAACAAGGAAGGAGGAATTACCCCATTAGTAAATGATTTATCTAATTATGCAACCTAGGATTAAATTATGCAAGACCTAAGGTAACTTATGAAAAGTGTAATTAAATAATTAATTAACCTTCTACAAGAGGATATGCAAGAAAGAGCTTGCTTGATATTAAGACCTATCAAATGATGAGGTATGAAGTATGATACAAATGAGTCAAAGACCTTCCTTATATAGGAAAGGTTGAAATGTAGCAATGAACATGATGTTGACAATGTCATAATTCTATGACATGAGACAACTAACAAACTAATCACCTAGGAAATGATGCATTAGCTAGATAAGATAAGTTCTAGAAAAGCCAACTAAGACTTCTAGAAAGAATCTTTTATCCTAAGCATGTGAACCTAGAAAATGATACCTAAGTAAACTTATGTAAGTGTAATTAAATAATTAATTACACCAACATTAAAGCAAGCGGTTCCATGAATTTTGTAGAGTTGCTTAAGTTTAAAAGTTTAAATTTCAAATTTTAAGATGATGGGGGTCACATAAATTTTATTATTTTGTACATTTAATTTAATAAATATATGAATTTAAAAATGATAGAAAAATAATTGATGTGAATTTTAAAAAATATATTGGAAGCCATTAGAGGAATGGATGACATGGGAAGAAAGATAAAGGAAAGATGGTTAAGGTGGTAAAATTTGTTCTACATAGAGAGTTACTAGGAGAAGCAATTATTTATTAGTCATTATTATTGTATTGTAGCTTGGAAAATGTTATGTTTAGGAAGTGTTTTATGATTTCATCATGAGAAGCGTTGTATTGAGGATTATCTTTTATAGTAAAATGAGGGGGTTTAAGAGAGGGATATGAATAAAGTGTAGTAGGATAAGAAAGAAGGGGTAAGGGAGGTTCATGGAAAAATTATTCATCATAAGGAACATGGACCTCATGCTTGCTTTGGGAAGATTCACTAATGGCATAACAAAAATTCAATAGCAGTATAAGAGCTTTTTGGAGAAGAATTATCATGGTAAGTAGAATGTGGGGATTTATCATGATTATACTTATAGTGCATTCAAAAGTGTATATAGCAAATCAATATCATAGTATATGAAGAAAAATCATTACTAGTGAGCCTATGGGAAAAGATGAGGAGGGTGTTTAGGATAGAGGAAAATGCATGCATGGTTTAAATGTTGCAAAGAACATACACTAATGAAACTCCTCAAGCAAGAAAGAAACCTAAAGAGAACACACATAAAGGAAGAGGTTAAAGGAAATGGGTTGTCCAAAGGTTGATGCATGTTGGTCGAAGATCACCATTTATCTCCTTTATGGTAAGGGGTGAGGTTCAAGGCACATTTTTTGTCTTTTTGTTTAAGAAGACTATGGAAGAAAGGTTTGTTAAAATGTAACTAAAAATATAAACTTAAGGTAAAATGTCTAGTTTTAAAAAACTAGAATATAATCTAATTAGCCAATAGGCTATATATAGAATGAACTTTTGGTGAAACCTATCTCACACCACCTAAAACAAGTCTCACATCACTAAAATGCTCTTTGGGAAACCATTTTCGGTTATATATTTTAGTCGTCAACGCTCCACCTTTTAACTAGCCAAATCTTCTTCCAATATATGATCTTCCAAGAAATAAAATCTTCACAATGTTAAAATATCAAGTCATAACTACTATGTGAAACCTACACAAAAATCAAAATTTCTTTCAAACTCTACCCATTTTTCTCATCGTCGATGTTGACAGCAAAAGACAATTTGTGCAAAATCTTGACCTAAGTCACCTGTTATGATGTCTTTTCATGGAGTCGAAGCTGAAAAGGTAGAAAGAACTTGTGCCCCTCAACACCATTTTCCTTCAATACCTTTTACGATCCATAATGGAGGGAGTGGATTATGTTCATGGATACCCTTTCATTCTGCGCCATGGGATGCCCACTATTGTCACTTGTGGCCTATGTCTTAACATACCTTACTACGATGCCCTACTCAACTCGTTAAGCTCTGTAGTGAAAACATATGATACCCCACCTATGGGTTTCAACTTCTTATCAGGATGTCTCATTTTAAAGATTGGCTAGCCACAAGAAAGAAAAGAAGCCAGGCAGTCCCAGTGAATTGAGATTCTGACAGTATACCTAATTGCAGGAGGAATCACATTAAAGACAAAATAGTCTCACCTCTGCACAAGAGGGTCAGGGCAAGAGTGTTTTTCCCTCCCAAATAGGACTCTAACAAGACTCTCAGTTTTTCATTAGATACACTTTATTGACAAATAGTAAAATCCCTAATAGTAACTAGTATAGTGAAGTAGGGGAGCATTACCTAAGATGATCAAGTTGCTTCCATATGACATTAATAGAATTTTCAGCATTTGGAGGATCTATATTAACCAGTGAGTTGACTGGAAACAATTGGTTGAGATCCTTCACTTTCTCCATCTACAGACAGAGGGAAAAGAAAAATGCTCCAATATCTCATTCAAAATCTCTAACAGGGGACACAATGACTTTTGTAATGAAAATAGTTGCTGATAACCCCAATAGTATTTCCTTTCAAATTCATTATCAACATAGATAGAACTTTATCTACATAGTAGAAAAAGAAAGGGATTAACTTACATTGTGTGGGTTCAATGTGTATGGAAGGTAGGTGTAGGGAGGGCCTTTGCTATAAGGCATCTGCAAGTCAATGTGGGTGTTGTTGTAGAGTTGAGCCTATGCTATGGGACAACCTAGTTGATCATCCACCTCCATTTCCATTTCATCCTTTGACAACACTAAATTCTACATAGTACTCACTTCATACTATTTGCATGACTGTCTGCTCCTCAAACATGTAAATTTTAAAAGAGACAAGAAATAGTAATGGTGGAAACTCTAACTGTGGGCCGCCATAACCATGAATGTTTAAATAGTGCCATTATATGATTCATTTTAGTATAAATTTTGTTGCAAATGTATAAATACATAGGGAGGGCATAGCTTTGTGTGCATGGGAGGCATGCAGGTGGGGCGATTGAAGGAGCAACACCTAAGCAAATCTTGCAAGGTGGCAAGTGGAAAATGAAAGTGTAGGTACCACATATGAGTTGTAGTCTAAAAAATAGTGCAAAAAATAGCATCTCTGAATTTGTGCACATTCTGATGTCACACGTTCTATGCTCTTCTATTTTAACACTTGAACTATGTATCGGTGCAATGTAAGTCGATATTATAAACGTCCGTTCTCCTTAAACATATAAAGGACAAAGGACTACTTACATCTTGCACACCCATTTGCTTTCTTGATTGCTGAAGGTCCCCTACCATGACTTCTTGGGTCGAATATGATTACCCATTTACTATTTCCTTGCATCTGTAAATAATTGGGCATCGACTAAGACTTTTGGTGCCTACATACTAATAAATAGATGTCTTTTGATATATTTCTTGCAAGTTGTAAATTAGACTATATTTAGTGCATATAATCTCTATCGGCGTAACCCTTGCACCCTCCTAGTGCAAGTGCTAGTTTTAATAAAAGAGAAGAGTACTAAACTAGTTTTAGATTACTAATTATTTAAATGTGAGAGTTGAGATTGCATTAGCACTAGAAAAGTAAAGAGAATAGAGTTAGCGGTAGCTTTTTTGAACCAGTAATCACAAAAAATGCAAAATGTTGAGAAGATGACAAGAGGTATTTGATATTTGATAAAATTGTTTTGGAAGTATTTGTTTTTTATGATAATCAAATATGTCTTAAGACATGCACTTGTATCTTGAAGGCCATCATTTCCCTATACAATGCACTTGTGTCTCAAACCGGGTGATCATGTCCATTGTGCTTGTAATAAATTTCTTACTCATGCTAGTGTTGTTAAATAACCTATCAAGCTTGGTGCTTAGGGCGTATTTAGGATTTTTTCTTAGTCGAGCCCCTAATAACATATTTCAATATAAAATAGGTGAAATGTAGTAGTGTGTGATCCTATGGTGTTGGTCTATGGAGTTGCAACAATGGAGAACTTTTGTGTTTGTAACAATAGTGGATGCCCTAGATGGATTAAAAGAGAAAAGTGTGTGTGGGTGCTAGAGAATGGAGGGAGATGGATCCTTTCCATTTTGGGGAAGGCTACTTACCTAAACATGTCCTAGGATGAATCAATAGATGAAAAACTTATTAGAGTAAGGCTTTGCAAGAGGTATAATCATGTAGGTGGGAAAAGGTGTTTTTGAATGCACAAGAAACAAGTGTGTGATGCCAATAAAACATGGTGCTTACAAAAAAAGGGTCTTGTTCAAATGGGATGAAGTGTTTTCAAGATTATTTGAATTTTAAGATGGTCAAAACATTGCTTATTGTTAATGAGCATTAAGAGTGAAATATGCACCTTTCATCTCTACATTTTACTCCCACTTTAGCATGTGTTAGCTATAGTGAATCAAGTGTGTGTAAGTAAATAAATAATTTTTAGAATACTTGATAAGAAAGGATACAAAACGAATACTAAATAACTCCACTTAATGTCATTTGTACGTCTTCTATTCAATGCTTCATCTTTACCATAAATAAGTCAAATGTAAAAATGAAGTTAGTATTTGTCGTGAAAATACCAAAAGAATAAGTTCCACATATTCTAAAACTATTTTCATTTTAATTTTGCTAAATTGGGTAACTAGGGATTCTCATGGAGTGGAACTGATTTGACCTCCATAACATAGAGGTGTGAGAAGGTGAAGTGGCATAGGAGCATAGAGGATCACTCTAACAAGGCATGGAGAGATGTAGCTACAAAGGAGCTAACACAAATTCAAATATATGTTTGCATAGGATCCTAGACAATAAAAAAAGACATGAATGACCTCTTTCACCAACTCATGGAGAGCCACTTTAATTGAGCATAAGCAATGTAGAGTTCATAAATTTCCACTTTAAACATTGTTCATGTATGGCTGTTTGTAATGTTGAGGAGAATGTATGCTCTCATCGCTTGCCCCTCCTCCCTCCCCCACACCTCTTAAATTGATTGGAGGTGATAAAAGGCAATCAATTTAAGAAGCATACGTGAAGTATAAGGGTAGCATGAATGAACAAGAGTATAATCATTGGATGGGAAAGAGGATAATGGTTGGAACAAAAGGTGTTGCCCCCAATAATTCCCTCACAATTTGTTCCCTAAGGTAAGGGTGGGTCTAAAGCCTCCTATGTATATGACAATGTAGTGGATGCTACCTATGGAGTTGATAATGATATTGTTGTCCTAACTATAGTTGGCAAGAATCCTTAGTGTGGTGTTACTACATGGAGATGGGAAGTCACTATTCAAGTTGCCCCACCTCAATCTAAGGTCACACTTAAATCATCCCAATCTAAATTTAACCTTATTGATCAGCTAAAAAGGGCTCCCGCACAAATTTCCATCCTTGAGCTTCTTAAGGTATCTCTAGCCCATAAAGAAATTTTGGACAAAGCTTTGCTAAAGTCTTCTATTCCTAATGATATAAATACTAAGGAGTTTCACGCCATGGTAGGACACATTGCCACTACCCATCACCTATTATTTTCTAAAAGAGACCTACCCATTCACACATATCATAACCAAGCTATTCGAACATATCATAACCAAGCTTTATACCTTGAAGTTTGCATCCATAAACATAAAATCAAGAGAGTATTAATAGATGGTGGAGTTGGTTTAAACATTTTTACCATAAAATTGGTAAAACAAATAAGATAATTTGATGAGGTTATTGAGAAACAAAGGAGCATAAGTCTCAGAGCATATGATGACACAAATCAAGATTTAGAAGGTACTATTAAGCTTCTTGTACAAGTTGGACCAGCTATAGCAGAAAAAACCTATCAAGTATTGGATCTTGAGCTACCCTATAACCTTCTTTTGGGATGCCCTTGGATTCATACAATGCAAGTTGTTCCTTCCACATATCAGAAATGCTTGAAGTTTCCCTATAATGATGAAGAAATAACCATTTATGTTGATCTAGAACCTTTCCATTATTACAAGAGCCTAGAAGAGAAATACAAGAAGATCTTCCAAGTTCCTATCAATGAAATCTTTGACAAATCATTTTCTTACATTGATCCAAACACCTTAGCCTCATCATCTGTAGCCTCATCATCCACCTTTGATCACTCCAAATCCAAGCTTAAGATCCAAATACTAGATAATGGATACAAAGACTATTATATGAAACAATCCTTTTACATTGGAAAACTCTTGCTGTCTCCAAGAACATATGGGAAGCCACAAGAAATCAACAAAATTACACCTATCAAAGTTGAAATCAAACCCACAATTTTCACTAAATGGGGAGATTTGAGCAAAGAATTCATAGAGGATGATAAATATATCTTCTCTTGGTTATACAAAGATAAAGAACAAGAACAAGAAGAACAAACACCTCTCCCAATTGATCCAAATAACAGAGGTTTTCAGCTTATCAAGAACACGAGATTTTCAAGAAAAGGACTTGGGTCGAATGAACAAGGTATGAGGGAGCCTATCATTCCTGAAAAGAGAAAGAAGTATGATGGACTAGGTTATAGCCTGTTGGACCATGTTACTCCTAACATTGGGAGTACTTCTTGTGATGAAGTTCCTTCTTCCGTGGTTTTAAAGTCACTTGATGACAATGCTTTTAGTGAACACTCCATGTATATCACCAAACTTTTTGAAAATTCCTTTATCAACACCATCACGACCATTACCTATGATAAACCATCTTGAATCCATGAACTTCAATTCATTTACCCTCAACTAATAGATTGGGACCAACAACAACCACCGATTTTAGAAGTATTCCAAAACGACAAAGCTATTGTTGAGTTTTTGGGACTATGAGATGGTATACCATTTGAAACGAAGGAAAATGGGTGCAAATTAATAATGATGACAAAAGGGGTATGATGCACCTATCTTCCTTAGTTCATTAGGAAAAAGAGACCCCTTAGGTCAAGATTGACTTTCAACCCTTAGGTGAGTCAACCTTAGTGGAAACCTTGATCTTTTCCTTATGACATAGGACAGGGTAAATTAACCTGAAATGCACTTTTGGGAGATGAATGAAAAATACTAAATGAATTCAATTATGCAATGTAACACATGAAATCACTAAATTAAAACTTAATTTGATAGAATCTAGAAAGAAATTGCAGATCTAAGAAGGGCTTGATTTTATGCACACCTATGTTAAAAATCTTGTGCTAAGTGTCCTCCTGGGACTCGTTCTCGGGTCTCACTATAGGGGTTGAAAAATTTCTTTCACAATCCTCTGGTCCTATGTCAGCACTTCTGATTCCTCCGGGTTTCACAATAAAAAAATTAGAAATAAATTCTGAAATTGAGTTTCTGTGACTTGACAACAACTTTGACAATTTTTGCAATTTTATTCTTTTGATAGATCTTAAATCCTTCTTCAACCTAAGATCTACGAAGCACACAAGAGGGAAAATTTGTTTATTTTTGGTGAATGGAGGTTTCCCCATTTTGGTAATTAAACCTTGAATTGAAACAATGAAACATGAAAGGAATTATGAATGAAAACTTTCTATGGTGCAACTCACCAAACACTTGATTTGAAACCCTTGAAGGGATAAAACTTAGTAGATTTCTCCAAGGTCTTGATCTTGCATGAAATGGCTTGATTGATGATGTGATCTTGATGCTTGAGTCTTGACTTGAGTGCTTGAAACCTACATCACAATGTTAGTTCCAAAAACATGATGCTTGAGATCTTGAATGTTGCAACAAAATGATTCAGAAATTTACTCTTGAACACCTTTGAAAATAATCTTAATGCTTGTGAAATTTGAATTGATGCTCTCATGAATTTCCTAGGATTTGAGTTGATAAAAAGACCTTTCTTTTATAGACAATTTTCTAATTTCTCAAAAATTAAAAATTACAAGCCAACATTTAAAACTTGAAGTTAGGAATTTAAGATGCTGCCAAAAACATGTTTAAGTTTTGAAATTGTGATCTTAAAGGGGACCCATTCGCCCAAGGGTGAATTGGTCCTGACCTAAATTTCCAAGACCTATTCATTTTGAGGTGATAAAAATGATAATTGCATTAATTAAATCATGATTCCCCTTTTAGAAATTGCAATTAATTAAGCTTATAAATGCATAATTCAGCCAATTAGAGGATTAATTAAGTCCTATTTAATTAAGGTACCCAAACATAGTGTGAAAATGTAAAGAAGTACATTTTATAACACTACATTTGGCCCCCACTTTATTGAGAGGATGAGCCATATGTCAAACTCACACTAAAGTAGTGATACAAGCATCAAGAGAGGTCTAATTGTACAACTATTGGAAAGATAAAACAACAAAGGTCGAGGAGGATGATCAAGCCTCCAAGATCTAAGATCTCATGACAAACCAACAAAGGAACAAAGAGACACATGGCTATGTTAAATATGCAGCAACAAGACAAGATACAAAAGCATACAATGTCAAAATTAGAGAAGGGGAAGAGGGGTGGATCAAGCTCGATTGTTTGTCTAATCAGTATGGATCAAGCCTTAGTTGTTTGTACAAAAACATTCACAAGTTGAAACCCATTGTCCACTAAACAAAATATACTGACACGGGCTAGTGAAATCTATTGTCCACTAGGTGAGCCCCAGAAAGTGGCTAATGGGAAAGTCATGCCAGATCTATAGGCTCCCATTGTACTAACCATACCAAAGTTATACCTCCTAATAACTTTGATAGGGTGCCACAAAAATGGTCACAAGGCTAATTAGTTGCGTTTAATGTTCCCAATTTTATTGTGTTAGCATAAAATTAAATAATTCATTTGAGTTGTCGAAAAGGGTGAATTTATAAAATGACAACTTAAATTAATGGTGCAAAGTAACTTGAGTTATTAAAGAATTAAAAGTGAATTAATTAAGTTACTTTTGGATGGATTCTAAAAAAAAATTAAATAAAAGTGAAAAGCAAAAAGATGAGAATTCAAGAAGGCAGAGCAGTTACAAAAGGGAAAAGAATAAAAGTTTTGGAGAGCTCATTTGCAAGCATGCTTGGTTGATTATGTTTTTGGAGAGCTTGGTTTTCTTGTAATTTGAGGACGAAAACCATCATGTTCTCAAAATTGGATGAAAACCCAATTCCTGTACTAGCAAAATCACTCAGATTTTACAATTGAACTTTTTTTATTGAAGTTTGTTGAAATTTGAGATGTCTCATTCTGAGACAAATTTTAGAGTGGAAGATGCTCCAGGAATTTAAAAGAATAGTTGAGTATTATTTCTTTTAAAGCTTTCAAGGCAGTACAGATTGGAATTTTAATTAAGGGTGGTCAAATTTATAAAGACTCTTAGAATGTATTGGCTTGGGTATTAACATTTAAGGGATTGTGAAGAGGATAATTGAATGATGCTATGATTTTTTTCATTAAGGTGCATACATCGATTGTGTCATCTGTTCTTTGTGGAAATTAGTATTTGAATGAATTCCGTGAGTAATTAGATGGGCCTTGCAAACTATTTCTAAGTGTGATTTAAATGGTGTTGCAAAACAAAAAAGGCTTATATTGATTGGGCATGCCCCTCCCTACATAGTTGATGCACCAGCATGGAGTCATGAAAGACCTGGAGTTCAAAATTAATTGACAAACTAGATTGGTAGCAGCTAGTCAAACAAGATCATGCTAGACATTAAAAATGAGATGGGAATACTAAGAGTCGTTAAGCTTGGAAGTCGATTCTTTTAATGAAGTTGACTCATTTCTCTGTCATCTTATGTCTTATTTGTAGCCGTAGAGACAACAGTGTAGTAAATATGTGGAATTGTTTGTTATGGTTTTAGCTGTAGGAAACATTTTATTTGTTGTGCTCTTGTATAAGTGCATAGATTGGAGGACTGTCTAATCATCAAAGGATTCTTTTCAAGAGAAATGTGGATAATCCATTGGAGCTATCATTGCCACTCATTCCTAATAGCCCTTATGTAGACCTGTATTCTTACCTAGGAACAATAATTAAAGGAAGTCGTGATATAAAGAGATTCACAATTAATAGTCATGGAGATTTCAGAGTGAATAAAGGATCGAACCTTTGAGTATAGTCGCATATCAAAGATATTCGCTATCGTTTCTCTGTATTATTCTCTACCACTTCACAATGTTATACCCGGGAACCATGACTAATTAGGGCTGACTCAGTTAGTGGAAATCAATAGCCGTCAGTCATTCCAAGGAAGGAATTCTATATAGAATTATTACTAGCCGGTTGCGGAGGATACAGATAAATGATTTGTAGATGAAAAAGACATCATATGATACAAAGGAGGGAACATCACTGCTAAATATGTGGGATTTCCATCTCATTAAGTCCATCGCAATGTAATACTCGTAGCAGCTTCTTAATTTTAATAGCTATTGCCAGATCATGCATATGTTATAGTCTCATAGTTTAAAGAGGACAAAATCAATATTCAAGGGAGTAGTTTGAAATAAGGTCGTGCTGGATGTTTAGATGACCTTTGAGTCAAGACAAGAAGAGACATGGACCGATCAATCTCATTTTTAATGTAAGAAAAAAATAAAGTAATGGATCATATTGTTATGGTAACCAAATCATAGCACCTCTAGGCTATCAATGAGCTTTTGATGTTGCTTAAGTAAACAAATGAGAAGAAGTCTTGCGATATGTCTTCTCGGTTTGTGTATGAATAATGCAACAAAATTTCCAGCTCAACATTCATATAAGAATGTCATAACCCAATTTTATTTCATATTTATTTAAATATGGAAAATTGAATTATTGATGAGATTCAATTAAATATTAAATGGAGATTCTGGAATATTAAAAAAATATTTAATATAAGGAGTTGACTGATAATTGATATTGTGAATTTTTGAAAATTATTTTTTGTATGTTACCAAGAATTGAACGTTACTGATCAATTTGCAAGTGCAAGTGTCTGCAGTTGCAGGGTGACAAATTGAAGGATGAGAACATAGTTGAAGTAGGATTTGTTGATGGTGTTTTTAGCACTGCAACAACTCAGACATAATACAAGTATCCTATCTCTCTTGAAAGGTAAATTTCTATCAGCAAGCTTCAAGAAACAACCCTAAGGTCTCTAATGTCAAGTCTTGAAAATGCAACAAACAACTTAGTGATAATGTGGAAATGCTGGTAATCACAAGGGATCTTACAAAAAAAATGCTAGAAGCTTCAAATTTCATCAAATATGACAATAATGGTGATGCTTTGTGAATCTCACTCTAACAATGATTTAAAAGAAATAGAAAAATATGTAGGGTTTAAGAGAGTGCTATCTAATCTAAAACCTAAGATCATTTGTGTAGACAATAGAGTGTTCAAGATGGACCAATCTTCCAAAACCAATCTTTGCTTAACCAAGATCAAATCCAAAGTATCACAAAGACAATGCAATCTCCAAAGAAATTAGATGATTTTCAGATTGCAAATATTTAAACATACATTCAAACATTCACAATTGAACTTGGGTGCAAATAGAGTAGGCCCAGGCTAACTTTACGTAGCAATCCACAATCAACAAATCACTAAAAGTATGGACTGAAGATTCCTGAATGACCTCAAATACTTTATCATAAACACAAATGAACCACAACTAGTTCTAAGATTAATCATAAAAGACTTACTCAAAAAATAATAGATTAGAGCCACAAGAACCATCCATAGATGAAAAAACACAAAGAAGAACACTAAAGAACAATGTCTCCACTTGTATTCACTTTACCAATGAGTTGCAACAATTCAAGTTCCTCATAATGTAGAAGTAACAACTAAACAACTATTCACTATGCACTATCAGCTATTGGCTATTCACTATTAGCCTTACAAATGAGGAGGAGACCTCAATTTATAGAAAATTTCATGTCAGGTCGGCCCAAGAAAAATATGAATTAGGGTTTTACAATTAGGTCGAACAGATAGGTCGGCCATGACACTTTTTTAAATTCCCTAATTCAAATTTATAATAAAATAATACAAGGTTGGCCTCAAAAAGCAATTTTATAATTAAATATAATCCTGGCACAGAATCCAAGGTGTGGCCAACTTGTATCCTAGATAAGCTCGATGTAGAAGGCACATTCTCCAAGATAGCCAAGCTTGGTCATCCCCTTTGTCCTTATCTTCTCTCCTAGAAATTTCTCAAACTTTGGAAAGTATTGAGTTCAAGTTAGCCTGTGATGGGATAGGTATTAGTTGAATTCTTGTTTTAATTGTATTTAGCTCTCCTCCACATTTAGCCAAGGTTTTCTCCCAATTACCATTAAGCCCTTGATACCTATCCTAACTGAAAATGTAAATTACAACATCTTCAAGTTGATATTTTATTATAGGTCCACTATCACCTAGAGAGTAAACTTTAAGCCACCATTTCTACAACTGATTGACATTTAAATTATTCTTTCCAAATTTCCTTCTTCCAATAACAATTTCCAAAAAGGTATTGCAACTATCAAAGATTTCTTTCACCTTGTTTTTGGCCTTGGATATCTTCTTTGGTGCTTTCATCTTAAGCTCATTTCTAAAATTGAAGGCCTCTATCCAGACCATGGATTTACTAGTATTCTCCACTGTGAGAATACCTTCTTTGATCAACACATCTGTAGGCACCTCAAATACCTTCTCCAGTTCTCTGATGATAGTGTTATCTGTATTTTGACCCTCAGTAAGAAATTGTGCCATGTCTTTAGAGAGGGATGATTCCTTTTCATATGTTTGTTTAATACCTTTTCAATCATGGCATCTCCTCTTTGACTTACACTATGCAACCATTCTTCAGTTTCCCACACAGAAGATTTCATTCTCTCAATCTTTGATACTGCATCCTTTGAGAGCAACCCCTCTGAAAATGAAGATCCTTCACTATTCTGTGCTTGCAGGGGTTTTACCAAATGCTAAACATATTTGTGCCCTTCCCTTAGTTGTTTTTGCAGCTCCTCCTTCTCCTTGGTTTCCTTGTCCAATCTCTTGAGGATTTCTTGCACTAATTCTTGGAGATCATCCTTCTCCTATTCTTTTGTAGAAGGGCCAAGATTAATAGTTTCTACCATGTAATCTGAGGGGCTTGCCTCATCTTTGTACTTATCACCTGCAGGAGTAGCAACATGAACAATTCTATTATTAAATTCATCTTTTGCAAAATTATAAACTATTCTAGCTCTTTTTCTTTCTTTGGGTTGTCCCCAACTCTCCAAAAACTTATCCTAGTTTGGAGTTTCATCCTCCACAATGATGGCCTTTTGTTTCAACCTATTTTCTAGCCATTTTGGGGTAGCTGATTGTTCTATTTCTGTATTCTCCTAAGAGGCATCTTTCTCTTGTTGACTGTTGGAAGGATTATCTTCAACAATCTCTACATCCTTATTATCCTCCCCTTGCTTTTGTTGTTCCTCATTTGCATCATGCTTATCTTCACTCTTATCTTCTGCATGTGGTATATCTACATGTTCATTTACTAGAGGCTGGGAAGGAATTTCCACTATCACTGTTGATGTTTCCTCCTTACTTTGTACTTCATTCTCTTCCAATTGCTTCCCAAAATCACTCAACTTCCCACTCCTGGGCATGGGTACTTCTTCATTTTTCCTCTCCTCTTCAAGGTTATTAGAGATTTCTTCTTCATTTTACTATATGAGTTCATTGGAAACATTGCCCTCTTGATGGACAAAATCTTCATCAGTTTGTACATTTTTGGATTGGAGAGGAAGGAGGAGAATTATTTCCTATAGTTGCTCTCTTTGAAAGATCATCAGTAGGCGCCTCTTTAGTGTCCATATTTTTTTTCTCCGTCATATCTCTCATGTCCTCAACAGGAGGTGCCTTCTGCTTGGGATAACCTTTTCTTACATATACTTGTTGCTTTTCTCCCGAGCTCTCAACATCAACCACTTTGGTTTGGGTGATTTCTTCCTCAACAACCTTGGCCTTCTTTGACTTGGCTATTCTCTAGCCCTTAATGATTATTCTCCTCTTCTTAGAGGGTTTTCCCTCACTATTACATTCTTCATTTGTTTCTTTTGAAGGCTTCCTCACTTTTGCTACAGGCTATCATTGAGGTTCCTTATTTTTACCTTCGCTCCTAGTTCTCCTTTTGATTATGAAATGAGCATGTTCTGCATTTTCATCTTCCTGAAGCTTGATAGCGTCATCTTGGGTGTTCTATGTTTCTTCCTCTGAGTGAGACTCTAAATCACCCATGAGATCATAAGTGAACTTTGTACTTTTTGCTTCTAGCTCCAAAATTTTATGCTTAACCCACAACTTGGAATACTTTAACATTGGCTCATTAAGTTGATTCAAGTCAACTATTTCATCATCAGACCAATTAACTGGAGGGAGTGGTTTGTTCTGAAAAGGTTAATAGTCATGATATTGTACAAACTCCTCTTCATCCTCTACTTGGTTAGGAACATTGGCAACTTTGTGCAATCTGATCATTCTCAAAGATAACCTGGAATACCTTATTTTGATAACTTTGAATTCATCTCTACAATTAGCCCAATAATCCTCTATGTGAATCTTGTCCCTGTATTCTCTACTTTCCAACTTTTGAGAAATTCCATTGGTATCAAAATTATTCCTATTTGTTTGTGAATATAAATGAAATTGCATCATCTCCTTCTTAAAGTGATAATAACTTTCGATAGAGGGGCAAACTTCTATGACTCCAATTCTTAATGGGAATTCAACTCCAAGCCCTGTCTTGTGCATATCCTTTACAATTGTATTAAATGCCACCACTTTCCTAGTTAATTCTAGAAAAATGAGCTTATTTGTTAGATACTTTGGCAATTTGATGGGCACTACTGACGATCCTTGCACTTTGATATAGGAGAATTTTTGAAACTGAATAAACTGTTGACCATATTTCCTTATCAACTCCATGGCCTATGTAGAATTCTGATGTGTAGTGCATCTTGCAACAATCTGGTGATATACATGAAAAATGCATCATTTACCCTCCTATAATTGGAAGTATTAAATTGGAGTTGAGAGTAAACATCACATATCCTATCCTGGCCAAGGACTACTTTGCAACTTAGACCTTTATACTTATTTTTTCTGGCCAACAAATATACAAGGTAGGAGGTCATAGTGAATTTCTTTGTGTCATGCACATTCCTTAGCTGCATGTCTAGGTTGTCACTTAAGATGCCTACCCAATGATAATGAGTTCCCTCCACAATTTGTGAGATGACATAGAACATCCAATTTTTGAATATGAAGGCCTCCTGTAATCCCATTATTCTGCCTAAGAGGATAATCATATCATTATATTCTAACTTAAAATCATGCCTATGCAATTGTTTGGGCAACTTTGAGTAGTGTGATTTTGGCTTAGCAATCCGATTACTGTTCATTATGCTAAGGCCTTGTCAGAATCCTTTGCATAAAAGTCATCTGCTTCCTTTGTATTTATCTTTACTAACTTATGATGTGAGTCAATGTAAGATGTCCTTGCTATAGATTCTTTAGTCAAATTGGCCATAATCCTCCGTTAAGGACCAACAATCACTCTCTTATCTGAGTCTAGTGCTTGGCACATTCCAAAACTAACTTTGGATATTGTAGTGTGGGTGAAAATCCCATAGCTTGGGCCAGTCCTATATGAGTGATGATCTCAGCAAGCTTAGAAGGTGTATTCCTGAACATCCACTGCTTAAAATCATCATAATCCACATGGCCCATGTTGGTGTCACTGATCTTGCTCCATGTTGAAAGAATCTTAGATTTAGGCCAAATTCCCTTAAAATCACACTTCATCCTTTTAGTTATGCTTTAAGGTTCCTCTGGACAAGATTCAGATGTATTTTCCTTAGATCCTTTCCCTTGATTGCTCTCGGCCTGCATCTATTAGACATAAACAACTATTACCATGGTATTAAGCATAATGAAGAATTAAATCCAAACATGCCATCAAGATAACCATGAGAGTCTATAAACATTACACAATTAACCTCAAACCATCATGGAAACCTAAACGAATTCCATTACAAATCCCTTTAAATGATATATCAAACAATTTCAGGATCTTCATTCCTTCGGGGATTTTGGCATGGATGGATTTCAGGGAATCCACCCCTAGGCAGATTATCCAGAAGTCTAGATACTCGAGGAATCCTTAAGGGGATGGATTTTCCAAAAAAACCCATTTAATATAAATTCAAGTTACCATTCCATTGCCAATGTCATGCAATCACTTTCATTCAAATGATAAGATCATATTCAAGCATTCATTCACACCTTGCAATACTTCAGGATTTTCATGCTTTGACGAATTTAGAGAATCTGTGAGTAGGAAGATTTTCCAAAAGGAATGACACTCGAAGAATCTGTGACATGATGGATTTTTCAAAGAATGAGACCCAACCAAAATCCAACTTATGATATCTTGTTAATGTCATGAAATCATCCCTAGGTGAATTTTGAAGTCACATTCATGCATTAATTCAACTCAGCACAATCTTAGGAATTTGGAAGTTCGATTGATTTAGAGAATCCATGAGGATGGGGATTTCCCAAAAGAACTAACATTTGGAGAATTCGCGTGTAGGCGGATTTTTTGAAGTTGCTAACTTATCTTCGTTTCTTCAATTTCGCACAAAAAACCAAGTCTTGGCTCACATTTTTGGTTTTGAACTCATGACTTAGATGCATTTACGAACCATAATTCAAGCATACGTTTATAATGCAGAACAAATTCAACTTCAAACCCATCACAAAGTGTTTACATCATTATCAAATCTTCTAAAATTGGAATTAGGGAAAAAAATAGATACAAATAGGGTTTGCAAATCACCTATCATGTCAGCCACAGTGAATCAATTGTAAAGTTAGCACAATCATATTCAAATGTCTTAGATTCAAACCCCAGTTTACATAAAAACCTGTATACTCTAACTTGCCATAACAGTGAAATCAAAAAGAGAAACCCTCATGTTATGCCTTTTATAACCATCCCATTTTATTTTGGTCAAAATGGGTCCCCCTTTTGGTTCTTTTGTCCTTGGTTTTCTTGTTTGGGTCTTGGGAGTTGTTTCTTTTTCTCCTAAGTCTTGATTTTCCTTTTTTTTTTGGGTTCGGGTTTCAAACTGGCACTGACACTTGTTACTTTTCAAAGTACAAGTTCTTGTCTATGTCTCGATCCCGATTCCCATTCTTTGCCTTGTGTTTTTGTTTGTGTTTCGAAGTTGAGTTTCGGATCAAAACTGTTACCTTGCACCCTTCAGGGTGTAAGTTCCTGTTTTTGTTCTGATCCCAACTTTTGCTTTTCTCCCTTGTGTGTTTTTTCTTGTGTCAGAATTAGACATCAGACTGGAACTAGAACCAAGAACTTTTCTAAGTTCTTGTTCCTATTTCCATCTTGATCCTGACTTCTGACCCTCTTTGTGTTTTTTGGGATCAGGCTTTGGACCAAAAATTGCACAAAGAACTTTTCAAAGTTCTTGTTTCATCTCTCGACCTGATTCCGATTCCCTCTTTGTCTTGTTTGTTTGTTGGGTTTCAGACCACAGACTTGAACTTTGCACCTATTGAAAGTTCAGTGTCGTCTCATGTTTTGATCCTGAATCCTACTTACCTTCGTTCTTGCAACTAAGAATTAATGACTTCTACACCGATCCTGAGGCCCGACCAACCCACATTAATGCCTAATTTGCACATATTAAAAAGTTTTTATTCTGCCGGTCCTTGATTTTTGTCCATTCTGCTTGTACAATTTAACAGTTTGAGCCAGAGCGATGCTGAGAGCTAGGGTTTGATGATGCACTTCAATTTCTCACTGTGCTGTTAGATTCTTGGTTGCGTTTGGAGGTAGGGTTTTTTCATTGCATTTTTTCTTCATTTTTTTTTTTGCTTGCGTTTGCATTGCTCTTATTTTGTGTGTTTGCTTTCTTGTTTTTTTTTTCTCTCTTGTTCCTTTTGGTTTATCTACATTTTCCTTTGCACCCTTTGGTGTGTTTTCTTCACTCTCAAACCTTTTGGTTTGTTGGGAATTTTTCTTCCCTCACTTTTGTTTTGGTTTTCTACTTGCAGGATTTTCCATCCCGCTGTGCCCTAGTTTTCTAGGGTTTTTTTGTACTACTAGGTCGAGAATGTGTTTGAATTGATAAATTTGAAATTCTGACCATTTTAAATCAAAACCTTGATCCCAACAACAATCTAATCCTGAAGGAAAAATTCAAGGATATTGTTACATCTATTTTTCCTTCATTGATTGCTCCCTCTATTATTCTTGATTCTCGCATGTAATTCAGAGTCAGGAATCAAAATTGAACTTAGGTTTTTCTTACCATTGTTTGAGTCTAGATTTTTCACTTGCTCTAATCCTGGCTTCCAATGTTCTATCAGGATCGGGTATCAGATCGTCATCGAAGAATGTTAAAAGGTTTTTTTACAAAGTAACACTCCATGTTCTGATTCCAATCCCCGTATTGATATCGGGATCAGACATCAGACTAACATCGAACCTTTGACTCATCGTTAAGTGCCATGACCTGGTGTGAACTTGACTCTGACTTTCAACATAACATCGAGATAGGACTTAGAACTAACCTATTTCTACTATGCATACTAAAGGACCGGTCCATAACAAAATCCTGATCCCAATTCCCAATATCTTATCGGGATTATAACTCGGGAAGTTACACACACTCGTTCCTTACTATGGGTCTGGTTTTGAACCATGACCCGATTTTGACTTTCGATTCATCATCGGGATCAGAACTCGGTGGGAGAATTTCATTGACTACGTTCATTAAACTACCACTATTTGGTGATGGCCCAATCTTGATTCCCAATCGCATTGCAGGATCAAACCACGAAATGAAACTAAACTTATTTAAGACTATAGGTGTGGGTGTCGAGTCAAGACCTGATCATGACTTCTGATAAAGTTCAGTTTTATGCTTAAAATGATCAAGTTCTTGGTTTTGTCCAAAACCCGAAACCCAAAGATGTTGAACTAACTTGTTGAGTGGGAGTTTATCTTGAATGAATGGTAATATAATATGAATGCTTGTGTTTAAATTTCTCCTCACATGTCTTTTATTTGCCTAATAACTGTCAGTATTGTTGGATAACTAAAAAATGTCTAATTCAAAAGGGGAAGTGCCCACTGAAGGAACGTCAAAGGGATCAAGGCCTAAGAGGTTAAAACCGGAACAAGTGTCTCTTACAATGAAGTATAATTTCTAAGGGACCCCAATTCCATCTAAGTTCGGGTCTGAGGTTATGAATATGACTAATACACTAGTGAGGCACATTGTTTTAGACCAGTTTCATAGAGAAACCTTTTCAGAGGATGCTACCCCAAGGACAAGGAGGATTGCAGAGTCTGGGTTAGCTCATGTAGCTAGTTTTCCTATTACTGTGCAGTGTCCCGAGTTCATCTTAACTATTGCACAAACATACAATCCTACTCAAAGGCAATGCATTGATTCACAAGAAAATGAAATAATAAATTTAACCCCAACAATGATTAGGCTAGTTTTTTATCCTCCTTATTTCGATCTCAAGATTATGACTAAGGATGGCGCACTTAAAATCTAGGCAAAGGATGTGGAGGGAAACAAAAATGTGATTAATAAAAGATGGCTTAAGACAGAGAAGAAGTCACTGAAGAAGTTGCCAACTAACCCCAAGAGGTCAGACTTTTCTGAGGATATTGGGGACATGATCACATTGCTAGCCAGAGTATTTGGCAAAGAAAACTCTCATGTATTTGAACACTGGATGTTCCCATTTATCCAACTAATTTTGGAAGGGAAGCAATTTCTTGATTGGGGACAAATAATTTTTGATAACATCCATGTCCAATTGCTAAAAGTAACAAAAACTAAGACATTCATATATCTTCATATGTTATATATTGTGCTGTAAGGATGGGATAATTTCTCAGGTTGAATACTAAAGGATCAATGGATGATGGTCCAAATCAAAAGAAGGTTTGGGAATATTATGATTAGCTGAGCTTAAGGAGGAGGAGAAACACTTTAAAAGAGTCAATGATGCATTTATGTATGCTATTATCAATAAGCTCACATGTGACATTGGCTTCAGATTATCACTAGATGCTATGGAATTCATCCAAGAGTGGGGATATTGGTTCATTTAATACCCCAAGTCTACTTATTTCAGATTATTTGGTTATGATGGTCACCCTTTCAAACTGCCAAGGTGTTGTGGTGACAAATGGGTTTTGATGGAGTTTGCTCGTCAGGCCTTGGATGTGAATGTTAAATTTTCTGCTCAATATAAGACTTGTTGCCATTATTTCCCAATGCAATTGGGTTTTTACTCTTTTTCCTCTTCAATAGTAGCTAAAACAACAACAGAAGAATTGCAGTCCCTAAATTTCTAGCAACATACATCCAAGAAATATTTTAATCCAAAGAGAAAAATTTATGGGTTGTATACTTCACAGTTTCCACGTCATAGGCCACTTCTCAAAGACTTTTGGGCCAACCTTCAAGATCAATTTGAAGTGAGAAAAAGGGGTATGAAAGATTAAAAATTCCCCAGATGAAATATTTTGAGGTTAAGATGGATATACTAGAGGGCACTATTGATGATAGGGTCACTCTTGATCCTTGATATGATATGGATAAGACCTGGCTACTAAGAATTTGGAGCCCATCAATTGGATGGAAAAAGAGGAAACTAATATCCGTAAAGTGTCACGGTAGTGATAGATAGAAGTGTGAGATGGATTGAGATTTGGTTAAAGCAACGAAGGGTTAAGGATATAAGGAAGAGGGGATCTAGTAGTGAACCTATTTCCTCACCGAGATAAAACAATATAAGAGATTGAAGAAAGGTGTTGCAGTAGTGGAGACAACCACAAAAGAGTCTACCTCAATAGAAGAATAAATTTTATTACAACAAATTGATGATGCTTTGCAAAGAGCTAAAGTTACTTATGAGGTGGCTACTGCTGGGGTTATTTTAGTTCTTGGTGCCACACATTTAGCTACTGTATATCCCGAAGAAGAAGCTACTAAAGAAGGAAATTTTGTTGTTCCTCCACAATCTAAGGAAACCACTCCGACTATTCCATCAACTTTAGGAACAAGAGTTGTTGAAGAGGAGAGGCCTCAAACTATGAAAGAATTCCCTCTCAAGAAGGAGAAAAAGTAGAATGGGAGGAATATTTTGAGAAGGTTGAGGAAGAGCCTGGAGCAAAAGAAACAAGATTTGAGCCTGGAAGCCTGTATGGTGAGGAATTGGAAATGAATGAAGTTTTTATGGAAGAAGAGCATAAGGAAATAATGGAAAGTGCCCAAAGGTTAGCTATTGAATAGTTAGCTCAAGAAGAAGAAGAACAAAGAAAGAAAGTTGAAGAGCTAACTCGAGAAAAAGGAAGTTGTTGAGGCACAAAAGAAAGCTGAAGAAGAGGCTCTTGAACATGAATTGGAATAACAAAGGAAGGCTAAGCAGGACAAGGTAGCAGATGAAAAACTCTGTGCACAAGAGTTAGAACAATAGAGGTTGAAAGATGAAGAGGAGGCTACACAAAAGTAAGAAGAGATGAGGAAAATAGAAGAGAATAGAGTCCAAACTGAGAAGATAGAACAAGAAATTTTGCTGAAAGAACAAGAAGAGCAACAAAAGGCTTCTTTTGGGCAGACCATGGAGGTGATTTTTGTTGCACCTCCATCAATAACATCTCCTAGTGTTCAGCAAGTAACTACTCAACTAGCTGCTCCCACTTGGCTCAAACTAAATCTAGAAAAGAGACAACGAGTGCAAGCTCAACCAGTGGCATGGGATGAAATGGTCACAAAGATTAACAAGGTGAAACGAAGGAAGAGGCCTCGTGCTTTGCATTCTATGAAGTTGAATGATGAAGAAAATTTGATAGCATAGATTGCTATGCCTATTGCTGAAAAAGATGACATGGAATTACAGGATGAAGATTATCAAATAAACAATGTCAATCTAGGAAAACATACAAGAAATCAATAGATAAATCTAATAGATAAAAGTTCCAATGAGGAATTGATTAAATCACAGATTTTGGGTGATGAGGGTCTTCAGTATATTTCTAAGGCTATTAATGTATCAATTTTTAAAACCCATAATCTCATTAAACAAAGAATAGTTATGCTCAAAGGAATTCATGAGATATGGGAATATGCAGACATTTTTGAGTATATTGTTTCAAAACTCATTGATAAGACTTTGCCTCCCCATCAAAGACTTGAATCATTCAGAGAAATAAAATATGCTTAGGAGGTACAACTTGACAAGATAATGGAAGAAGGGGAGGCTGCTGAGTCTACACTCATGGATAAGCTACTGGACATCAGGTGTGATATGCGATGGGAAATCATAGACATCGGCCAATTGAGGGAAATTCTTGTAGTAGAAAATAGGTTTGAAGATTCAAAATTTAAAGTTGATTGGGTCGATGAACCTGATGATGATGTCATGAAATAGATTTTCTGGAATTATGATGAGTATCATGGGATGCCTCATGAGGAAGACAAGTAGGGGAGAATATTCTATTCTTCGAGAAGGATGGAGTCAAATGTGTCAACCAGTTTTAGGTGCCTTTTTGCACAATAACACTTCCATGTTAGTTTTTGGGCCAGATGGACGACTCCATATCAATTTTGGTGAGTTAGAGATTGGATGTGATGATAAAAAATGGATAAATCTTGCACTCCCATTTGGAATTTGGATTGAATAGACACCAGCCGTACCTCTCAACATTTGCAGTTCCATCAAAGACAACACTCAAAATTAATTGGATGTCCCTATAATTATGGATCTAGGCCCCAGATTTATGGATCTTGATTTTTGGATAGGAGAGATTGATGCTAATTCTGTATATAAGAGGGAGCTGTTTCTACATCTGCTACAAAAGAGGCACCTACTCAACCCTTTGATACACCAGAGTTAGGCCATGAATCATCAATGGGAGCTCTTCATGGCGAAGCAGAAGCCTTGAGGCAAATGGAGGACGAGGTGGAGATACATAATATAGAAACTGATTCAGAAAAGATTCCCTTGGATAAAGAGCATCATGTATCAACATCTTTGGATGTGACGGATGATCCAGGCACTGAATATATTGTTGACTGAAGAGGATCAGTGGAAACTCTTTGAGGAGGAAAAAAGAGAAGATGATGCTAAAGCACAAGCTGAGGCATCAGGTAAGCTACAAGAAGGGGCCAAAGTACAATTTGAGTTGGCGGCCAAGAAAAAGGAGTTAGAAGATAAAGTTAAGGCTGATGAGTTAGCTCAACAACAACAACAAAAGGAACTAGAATTCAAACTTCAAGAAGAAAGGGATAGGTTGGTATTGCAGTAGAAAATTCATTATCTTGAAGAGGAAAAAGCTCAGCAAAGAAGAGAAAAAGAAGTCGTTGAAGCTAAACTCAAGGAACAAGAGGAGGCCTATAGAAAGAGGGAAGAGGAAGAACACCTAAAGAGGGAGAAAGAGGCGACTGAGATGGCTAAATATGCAAGGAAATCCAAGGAAGCATGGGATTATGTTGAAACATTGAAAAAGCATTGAGATAAAATGTATGAAAAGAAGAAAGAAGAAGAAGAACTTTTAAGGCAGGAGCTGGAGCGTAAGAAGCTACAAGATCAGAAGGATAGAGAGGAAGCTGAAAAGCTAGCAATGGAAGGGGAGCAAGGTGATCAACAAGATGTGTATTTATGGATCTTGATTTTTGGCTGGGAAGGCATTTCCACTATCACTTCTAATGTTTCCTCCTTACTTTGTACTTCATTCTCTTCCAATTTCTTCCCAAAATCACTCAATTTCCCACTTCTGGGTGTGGGTACTTCTTCATTTTTCCTCTCCTCTCCAGGGTTATCAGAGACGCCTTCTCCTTCATTCTATTGTTCGGGTTCATTGGAAACATTACCCTCTTGATGGAAAACATCTTCATCAGTTTGTACATTTTGGACTGGAGAGGGAGGAGGAGAATTATTTCCTATAGCTTCTCTCTTTCAAAGATCATTAGTAGGTGCCTCTTTAATGTCCATTTTTTTTTTCTCCATCATATCTTTGATGTCCTCAATAGGAGGTCCCTTCTACTTGGGAGAACCTCTTCTTACATATACTTGTTGCTTTTCTCGTGAGCTCTCAACATAAACAACTTTGGTTTAGGTGATTTCATCCTCAACAACCTTGGCCTTCTTGGAATTGGCTATTCTCTATCCCTTAGTGATTATTCTCCTCTTCTTGGAGGGTTTTGCCTCACTAGTACCTTATTCATCTGTTTCTTTTGAAGGCCTCCTCACTTTTGCTACATGCTATCATTGAGGTTCCTTATTTTTACCTTAGCTCTCGGTTCTCCTTCTGATTATGAATTGAGCATGTCCTACATTTTCATCTTCTTGAAGCTTGGTGGCATCATCTTGGGTGTTCTTTGTTTCTTCGTTTGAGTTGGACTCCAAATCACCCATGAGATCATAAGTGAACTTTGTACCTATTGCTTCTAGCTCCAAAATTTTATGCTTAACCCACAACTTGGAATACTTTAACACTGGCTCATTAAGTTGATTCAAGTCAACTATTTCATCATCAGACCAATTAACTGGAGGGATTGGTTTGTTTTGAAAAGGTTCATAGTCATGATATTGTACTGGATCCTCTTCATCCTCTACTTGGTCAGGAACATTGGAAAATTTGTTCAATCTGATCATTCTCAAAGATAACTTGGAATACCTTCTTTTGATAACTTTAAATTCATCTCTACAATTGGCCTAGTAATCCTCTATCTGAATCTTGTGCTTGTATTCTCTACTATCCAAATTTTGAGCAATTCCATTGGGATCAAAGTTATTCCTATTTGTATGTGAATATAAATGAAATTGCACCATCTCCTTCTCAGAATGATAAGCACTTTGGATAGAGGGGAAAGCTTCCATGACTCCAATTCTTAATGGGAATTTAGCTCCAAGCTTTGTCTTGTGCATATCCTTTACAACTACATCAAATGCCACCACTTGCCTAGTTAATTATAGCAAAATGAGCTTATTTGTTGGATACCTTGGCAATCTGATGGGCACTATTGGTGATCCTTGCACTCTGATATAAGAGAAAATTTGAAATTGAATAAACCATTGACCATATTTCCTTATCAACTCCATGGCCTTTGCAGAAATTCTTATGTTTAGTGCATCCTACAACAATATGGTGATATACATGAAAAAGGAATCATTTACCTCCTATAATTGGAAGTATTAAATTGGAGCTGAGGGTAAACATCACATATCCTATCCTGGAAAAGGACTCCTTTGCAACTCAGACCTTTATACTTATTTTTTCTAGCCAACAAATATACAAGGTAGGAGGTCATAGGGAATTTCTTTGTGTCCTACACAGTCCTTAGCTGCATGTCTAGGTTGTCACTTAAGATGCCTGCCCAATGATAATGAGTTCTCTTTACAATTTGTGAGATGACATAGAACATCCAATTTTTGAATATGAAGGCCTCCTCTAATCCCATTATTTTTCCCAGGAGGGTAATCATATTATTATATTCTAACTTAAAATCCCTCTTATCTAATTGTTTGGGAAACTTTGAGTAGTGTGATTTTGGCTTAGCATTCTAATTATTGTACATTATGGCTATGGCCTTGTTAGGATCCTTTGCATAAAAGTCATCTTCTTCCTTTGTATTTATCTTTACTAACTTATGATGTGAGTCAATGCTAAAATTCCCTGCTATAGATTCTTTAGTCAAATTGGCCATAATCCTCCCTTGAGGACCAACAATCACTCTCTTATCTGAGTCAGAGTGCTTGGCACACTCCAAAACTAACTCTAGATATTGTAGTGTGGGTGGAAATCCTGCAGTTTGATCTAGTCCTATATGAGTGATGATCTCAACAAGCTTAGAAGGTGCATTCCCGAACATCCTTTGCTTAAAATCGTTATAATCCACATGGCCCATGTTGGTCTCACTGATCTTGCTCCATGTTGAAAGAATCTTAGATTCAGGCCAAATGCCCTTGAAATCATACTTCATCCTTTTAGCTTTGCTTTGAGGCTCCTTTAGACCAGATTTAGATGTCTTTACCTTAGATCCTTTCCCTTGACTGCTCTCGACCTGCATCTATTAGAGAGAAAAATGATTACCATGGTATTAAGCATAATCAAGCATTAAATTCAAAAATGTCATCAAGATAACCATGAGAGTCTATAGAAATAACACAATTTACCTCAAACCATCATGGAAACCTAAAAAAAATCCATAACAAATCCCTTTAAATGATATATCAAACAACTTCAGGATTTTCATTCCTTCGGGGATTTTGGGCATGGACGGATTTTGGGGAATCCACCCCTAGGCAGACTCTCTAAAAGTCTAGATACTCGGGGAATCCTCAAGGGGATGGATTTTCCAAAAATACCCATTTAATCTAAATTCAAGTTACCATTCCATTGCCAATGTCATGCAATCACTTCCATTCAAATGATAAGATCATATTCAAGCATTCATTCACACCTTGCAAGACTTCAGGATTTTCATGCTCCAATGGATTTGGAGAATCCGTGAGAAGGTGGATTTTTTGAAAGAAATGACACTCAGAGAATCCACGACATGATGGATTTTCCACAAAATAGGACCCGACCAAAATCCAACTTATGATATCTCGTTAATATGATGAAATCATCCCTAGGTTAATTTTGAAGTCACATTCATGCATTAATTCGACTCAACACAATCTTGGGAATTTGGAAGTTCGATGAATTCAGAGAATCCTTGAGGATGCAGATTTCCCGAATGAACTGACATTCAAAGAATCTATATGTAGGCAGATTTTTTGAAGTTCCTAACTTATCTTCATTTCTTCAATTTCGCAAAAAAAACAAGTCCTGGCTCACATTTCTCGATTTAAACTCATGACTTAGATGCATTTACAGACCAAAATCCAAGCACAAGTTTATAATGCAAAACAAATTCAATTTCAGACCCATCACAAAGTGCTTACATCATTATCAAATCTTATAAAATTGGAATTAGAGAAAAAAACGGATACAACTAGGGTTTGCAAATCACCTATCATGTCAACCATAGTGAATCAATTCTAAACTTAGCACAATCATATTCAAATTCCTTAGATTCAAACCCCGGTTTACATAAAAACCTCTATACCATAACTTGCCATAACCGTGAACTTGAAAAGAGAAACCCTCATGGTGGCGATGATGCCCTAATTCATGCAAATCCAAATAAACAACCAGTGATCACAAAGGGAATCATGAACAACCTTGAAAACCAATTATTCTTCATTATAATCCAAGAAAATCAAGTGCAATCAACAAACCAATGCAAATAACGCTCCCCAAGATTGACCGATGATGAAATAAATAATGAATGAATACATCATCTAATCCTCAAAACCATCACATAACCAAGCCAAAATCATGAGGGATTTTCAAAGATCTTACCTTTCAAACGGAGAGGTCAAGGCTAGTGATGCAAGTGCACCTAAAAGGTTGAGTTAATGATGGATGAAAAGAAACCCTAATGTCGCCACACGAGTCGCTAACACCAAATGCTAATGGATGCAAAGAGTTCTTCAAATTCCACAAACAAGTAATGAAAATGCAATACAAAAATCCTTAAATAACATTCCCAAATAGCATTGAATGTATCCTAATATGGCGGCTGAAAAACCGTTAATGCAATGACATGACCCCTCAAAGCTCAGAGATACGACTAGGAGATGGATTCGGGGAATCCGACAAGGTTTGAATTCTCCGAAAGGATAGACCTTTGGGGAATCCATGAGGGGGCGGACTCTCCAAAAGAAAAACACTTCATAAAATTCAGGAGGAGATGGATTCTTTGAAACTTCCCCTAACTTGCATAATTCAATGCCACAATGAAATTTGCATGGAAATTTGAAGTTCAAGACATCACTTGAGATTAAAAAATGTTGCAATCAAGGGCACCTAAAGTGCAGATGGATCATTAATTCAACCAGGTTAAGTAAACCAAAAACTTAGAGGAACTTCTCCCTTAAGGGGAAAAGGTTAGACCTAAAGCAAAACCAAAAAAAAAAGCAAACAAAAGAGGGTCCCTACATCCGATGGGGCATTTGTGCAAAAAGTGCACAATAGGATTGTTAAGTTAGATTGAATGGTAAGCCAGTTGGAATCTGGGTGCACACACCACAAAAGACATGATGACTTGCATTTGAATCAAATTTCATATATCAAAGAACGAAATCTCCTTATTTGAACTATTTCAGTGTTTGAAAATATATGGTTTGTGGATATGAAATTTGTCTATTTAAACTTTGTGTTTGAAGAAACGAAAGAAACTTCCTTATATATATATATAGATGCTCAAATTAAAATTTAAGTTCTCTATTGTAAGTAATAGTGTATGGAATTTGTATTCCATAACAAACAATTATACATGTATGTAAATGAGATTTGAATACACAAACACACACACACACACACACACACACACACATATATATATATATGTATATATATCTGTGTGTGTGTATGCAATGGTAGAAAGTATGATAGATAAGAATGGAACAATTTAAATAAACACAAAAATATATACATATATATATTCGAATGCATATTTAAATTTACGTGTCGAATTCAATTCAAAAACTGATAGAATTCTAATATCGGACTATTAATTAAATCAAATAAGATTATTGCAGTATGGACTGCCATGAAATTAATAAAAAATATTTGAATGTGTAGTGGCCGACGACAAGGCCATAACGCCTCCGCTAGAGGCATGCAAAAGATAGATTGCTTTTTCCATTTTGAACACAAGTAGTGTGGGCGAAAAGTACAAGAAGAAGTGGGTCGCAGGAAAGGAAAAATCAAAGAATCTTGTGGGAAAAATCCAAAGATAACTTAATCGATTGCAATATTTGAGGTAATATAAACTTTGCAAAGAATACAAAACTTGATTTTTTGTCTTTCTTTCCTTATTATCGAATGATATCCTATCATTTTGTATGTTGATTTGTTTATTATTCTATAGTACGTGCATTTAGATGAATGCCATGGTCTTAGGCCATATGGCATGGTGATGAACATTGTGGGTTGCTCAACCCACATTGTAAAGTATGAGTTCTTTTCTTTAGAAACCATGTGCCTAGCTCTCTGAGCTAAGTCGAGCCTTAAAATGATAAGTTCAAGTTTTCTTCTTTAAGATCTCACCCACGTGCAAGCTATGTAATGGCCATCAGAATTTCTATTCTGATGCACTATATATTATAAAGATGATACATTGTTGTGGATTGCATTGTGATCCCATGAAGGAGGGTTTATAACCCCGTGTTTTATTTTCTCAAAGTTTGTTTCCTTCGTAGCAGCTGGCTGAGGCTCGACGAGCCTCAAAATCCAGGTCTTTAACTTGATTAGCTTTTAAAATGTATATCCAGTATGGCTATCGGATTTAAATTCAATGACCATGTAAATGTTGTCATTATTTCTTTTGTGTAAGAGCAATTACGATCCTCGAGACCCCTCTAAATATCGCATTTTCTTGTATTTTATCCAAACCATGTTATCGAATGGGATGATAACAACAAAGGGGGCTGAGTCGAATCTTTATAAGCCTTGCAATGTATAAAGGCTATCTTTTGGTAAAGAGACAACCTTGTTCAATGAGAACGATGGCATGAAATCCATGATTGAATACATATATGGTCAACATGTAGGACATCTTTGCATGCATGGTATTGAAACAATAAGCTACATGGGAAAATATCAAATATACATTAATGATGTTATAGAAAAGAGGATCTTGACCATTGGGGATTGGTTGAATCAAAGCAACCATAGTTTGTTGTTGCAGCCTATAGGGCATGTATCTTATCTGAACATTAGTTATATTGTCCTTATGTATGAAATAGGGCAATTTTGACTTGATAATTTTCTATACAATATGAAAGAACCGTTTTGATTCTTCTATTTAATAGTGAACACTTGCTTGTAAAGTGATTATTTCTCATGTGAATAGCTAGAAATATGTAACAGAGCAAATGAAAAATTTGATTTTTACATATAACTGATTTGTTAAAAAGGGATGTGAATTTTATTTTGCATACAACTCTACTGGGTTTAAAAGTTATCTTTATAGCTGAAAAAACATGATTTATAATTGTTTAAATGATGAATGTACATATGCAAACAACTAATTTTACAACTATTTAGTAGGAAACAACATTCTTTATGTTCAAACAATGAATGTACATATTCAAACAACTAGTTTTGCAACTGTTTAGTAGGAAACAACATTCTTTATGTTCAAACAATGAATGTACATATGCAAATAGCTAGTTTTGCAACTGTTTAGTCAGAAACATCATTCTTTCTGTTCAAACAACGAATATACATATGCAAACAACTAATTTTGCAATTGTTTAGTAGGAAACAGTACTTGATTTGCTTAAATAGTGAATATTCTTTAAGAAAATAGAAAATGTTATGGAAAACACTGTAGTGAAAATGCTTAAATACTATGTGTGAAATTGTTAGCATAATACTTGTTCTACTTTCTTTGCTTAACAATGTAACGTCAATTAGAACACTGTCTAAGATTGCAATATGAATTAATGATTATTGTAGAATGTATGCACAAACTTAAACATCAGTAGGCACATATATGTGTATGCACATAGACTTCGTCTATGTACATATACATATTTGTGACATACCTTCTTTTTTTTTTGTACAATTTAAAGAAAAATGCTTAAGTTGTAAGTAGAAACTAGTCATACGAATGATATGACTGATTATTGAAATACTCTATGAAACATCAATACTAATTTTCCGTTTTGAGTATAAATCTATATTCTGTCTCTTCTTGAGGACATTTATGAATGAATATTTGATACCTAAATAGAACAGTGATACCTTAGTTGATTAGAGCATCTATGGGTATTTGCTACTAGAGGGTAGAAAGTTGATATAGTAGAAAGTTACCTTCTAGGATAGGTTCCGAAATGGAGTAAGAGAGTATAGGTTTGCTTTACCAGAACCTATTGTTTGTTGTTGTTGCAACACACTTATTATTATTGCCCAAGCAATGTTGTTCATTATGTATGCATGAATGAACTCTGTGATTTCACTCTCTACCATTCCTAGTATAGATCTTGCACTTTCTTTTCTAGCATACAGATAGAAATTGCATGTTGATGTTTGGGCACACACTAGATTCCACCTTACATGTTGTCTTGCTAAACTTTCCATTCAAGGCCAAAAATTCTTCAAGTCGAAAGAATACTGGGGAAGTGTAAGCTTCGTGGTTGGGCGGTAAAGCACTTCAACCATGTTCTCATCCACCAGTGGAGGCAAGCATTGAAGAGGAACCTTAGTTGTTCACCAAACTATTATAGTCTATGATGTAACTTGATGTAGAAATCATTTATGTACTTGATAGAAAATGTACTATGTAATGACATTGTGGCCTTAGGAGCCAAGCAAAACTTGATATTATAATTTGAATTTTGAAGTGAATATAAGAATCTTTGACTCATCTTAAATGGACATGTGTAGCTATGATTGACTTTAGCCACTAGTTATGTCTTTTTAATTTGGAGTATATTCATGTGTCATTTACAATAATATTAAGTAATTATTTGGAATGGGTTATTACATTTGATATCCAAGCTTAGGGTTCAGCTCTGGGCCTTTTGATTCTACCATAGTTGACTTGGGTGGTTGACCCTTGACCCAAAATTGGAAGTCCTAAGGATTGACCAAACCTAAATTGAATGCAAGAATGGGAAGGTCAAAGGTAGGATGAAGGAAAGGGAAAATTGTTTGAACCTTGCACAAGAATTACATAAAGGAAGGAAATTCCAAGGCGGAGGTTCCACCGGAAATTCCCAATGATAAAAATTTAGCTCAAGCTCTTACGCGACTCAAGATAGAGAGAGGCTTGAAGATTGAGGAGAAGCAAATTCCTAAAATAAAAAATCTTTCCCCAATCCAAGACTGTCCTCTAAGGTGTGGAACCAACACACCCTTGTTGTCTAAAGAGGAAAAGGAGAGCCTACGTGCTCAACCATCTTCTTCTATTAAGTTTGATGTAAACTTGAATGATGATCCTAAGGAATGTCCTTTATCTGACATCGGGAAATCAGAGTGATGTAACTCTAAGTCTATTGTAAATAAGGGTCAATTGACTCACCCTAAATATAAATAAAATCAAATGATATTCTTTTGGTGTGTTCAATAAGAGACTCTAAAATGTGGGTATCTTGCTTGAATGTGTATGTCTTCAATGTTGAGGAATGTATGCATATGAAAAATTATGTGACATAGTATAAGAATGTTTATTTGTAGAACCTTGTGTTGAGATGTGATAAACATGATTGTGATGCAAGATAAGTGTGGGACATCATGGTGACCACCAATAAAGACAAGGGTGGTAGTGGTTGTGATGACGAACCAAATAAGAGATTGGAGCGATTTCTAGAGCTTCTAAATTGACAAGAGTCTTGCATGGATATTATAGAACAAGAAGTCTGAGTAGCACGCGAGGATTGGGATTGTAGGAATGCAAAAGGAAATCAAGGAAACGATGGTCCAAGGGAAGGTCCACAAGGACGAATTAAGGAAGAGCTTGGAAAATACCTCAAAAGAGTAGCACCATGTAAGTTCGATGGTAAGGCCATCGGAACTGGAGCTGAATCTTGGATTATAGAAATGGAAAAATGTTTTGGGCTTTGTAACCTTTCTTAACAAACTAAGGTGGTATGGGCTACGTATCAACTCTCAGGTGAAGCAACAACATGGTGGGATAGTAAGAAGTTGGAACACAACCTATAGCCTGTTGAGATCACTTGGGGACTCTTCCTCCAATCTTTTAGGAAGAGGTGGCTACCACAACTTTTCTTTGACAAGAAAGTGATAGAATTTCATAACTTAACCCAGGGAAATATGACTGTGATTCAGTATTGGGAAAAGTTCACAATTTTTTTGAAGTATGTACCTGAATATGAAGAGAATGAATGGTTCCATATCCGAAAATTCATAATGGGACTTAGACCCCACATAGGAGCTAAGGTGGATATGTACGAACCTCAGACCATGAATGAAGTATTTCAGAAAGCCACCAAACAAGAACAAAATTTGCAACAGTTGTCAAATCTTTGCAGAGATTTGAGTTCTAAGTCTCGTTATGGGAAGAAGAAATTTCATAAGGGAGACAAGAGCCAGCAGATTCATAATCTCAAGAGGGGAAGTGAATCGCAAGACAAAGGTGAAGATGGTAATGGTGGAAAGAACAAGAAATCAAATAAAGGTAAGGGTAAAGATGACCAAAAGCAGAAGGGATTTAGAGAGGACAAGCCAAGAGGGCGTAAAGGACCTTGAGATGGATGTTATACTTGTGAAGGCGATCATTATGCCTTGAATTATCCTCAATGCTTGAAGTCTTGAAGGGAATGAAGCTACTAGTAGACTCACCAGATCCACACTGTAGTGGACAATAGATAGGAAGAATACCAAGCTTTGCTAATTCAGCTAATGGGTAAGCTCTATGGCCAATTTGTCTCTATCTTAATTGATACTAGAGTTATTGAATGTTTTTTAGATCCTAGAATAATATCTAAGATACCCATTAGACCTAGGTACATGGAAAACTCATGGACAATCTAGTATGGTAATCGAGCAAAGTAGAGGGTAGATACATGTCTCTTTTGCAGTGAGTTAGAACTTCCAACTTTTCAAACTCAGGTCAACTTGTATGTGGCACACTTAGGATCATATGATGTAATTTTGGGGATAGATTGGATAACTGACCATAAAGCTTTAGTGAACTATGAGGATAAGGTGATCAACTATCTGGATTAGATAGATTTCAGAATGCAGAGACCCTTAGAGATTAGATAGATTTCTGCAATGCAGCTTAAGAAGGCTTGTCAAAAGGGGTGTGTGATTTACGCAATGCATGTTAGTAGTCTAGACAACAAGGAGACATATTTAGATGATTATCCTATTCTCAAGGAGTTCCAGGACATATTCCTTGAAGAACTTACAAAATTTCCTCTGAAGCGGGAATTCAGTTTTTCTATCAACCTTGTCACAAGAGTTGAGCCTCAATCCAAGGCACCTTATCAAATGGCCACTATAGAACTTTATGATTTGAAGGCCCAACTAATGGAATTGTTGGAAAAGGGACTCATAAGACCCAGTGTGTCTCCTTGGGGAGCACCGACTATTTTGTGAAAAAGAAGGATGGAACCTTGCATCTGTGCATAGATTATCAAATGTTGAACAAGGTTACCATCAAGAACTAATATCCACTCTCGAGGATTGATGATCTATTTGATCAAATGAAGGGAGCAACAGTGTTCTCCAAGATAGATCTCAAATCGGGGTACCATCAATTGAGGATTAAGGAAGAAGATATTTTGAAGACTGCATTTAGAACTTGGTATAGAAATAAAAAGTTCACAGTGGTACCTTTCAGTTTAACTAATGCACTAACAATCTTTATGAACCTTATGAATAGTGTATTCAGAGACTACTTGGATGATTTTATTCTAATCTTTATTGATGAAATTTTAGTCTACTCAAAGACTTTCGAAGAGCATGATGGACATTTGAGGATAGTTTTTCAACGACTGAGAGAAAGGAAACTCTTTGGGAAGTTATCCAAGTGTTCATTCTATCAGGATAGAGTGCACTATTTGGGCCATATTATTTCAGTGGAAGGAGTTTCTGTAGACCCTAAAAAGATTAAGGCAATCGTGGAATGGCTAGTGCCTTAAAATGTGTCAAAAGTTCGTATCTTCATGGGCCTCACAGGATACTATAGGAAGTTTTTCCAAGGGTTCTCCTAGATTGCATCTCCTATTACCTCACTCCAAAGGAAGGGACCATGGCTTGAATGGACCGAGAAATGTGAACAGGCATTCCAAATCCTAAAGGAGAGGCTCATGACAACACCAATGCTAACTATCCCTGATCCTAATGGAAGATTCACAGTAATCATAGATGCCTTCAGAGAGGGACTGGGAGTAGTATTAATGCAAGATAGACAGGTGGTGACATATGAATCAAGGAAGCTCAAGAAGCACAAAGGGAACTATGCACCCCATGACTTGGAATTGGTGACCATAGTCTATTCCTTACAAATGTGAAGGCATTGCCTTTTGCGAAAGCCATTTGAACTCAAGATAGACCACTTGGGGTTGAGATACATATTTACCCAGCCAAACTTGAATGCACGATAGAGAAGGTGGCTAGAATTCCTCAATGAGTATGACTTTGGAACAAAATACATAAAAGGGAAGGAGAAAAAAGTGGCCAATGCTCTTAGTAGACGAAGACATATGATAACCATAATATCAACAAGGTCTAACTTGAGGTGGCAAGTAATTCATAATTTTCTAGGGGATGAGCACTATGAAAGAGTGAAGAACACCCTAGTAGAAAATCCCTCAGATCACCAGTTTGATGGGTACGAGATTGAACCAGATGGTATTTTGAGGTACTAGAGAAGAATGTATATTCCTGACTCTAGAGAGCTAAGGAAGTTGGTTTTGGAAGAAGTTCACAATGCACCTTATTCAGGACACCCCAGTGTATCTAAGATGATCGTGGAGTTGAAGACTATATTTTTGGCCTAAATTCAAGAAGGATGTAGTGGAGAACATAGCCAGATGCTTGGAGTGCCAACGATTCAAGGTTGAGAATGCACATCCAGTCAAGTTATTGTATCCTCATGACATACCTGAGTATAAATGCTAGGTGATCAGTATGGATTTTGTATAGGGGTTGCCATTGAAAAAGAATAAGCATGATGCCATCTTAGTTGTGATTGATAACTTGACTAAGGTTGTACACTTCATTCCAGGAAACCTTAAGGATGGATTGTTGAACCTGGCTAAGAAATTTGTCTAGGAAATCTTTTGTTGCATGGAGTGCCGGAGACTATCATTTCTAATAGGGACACACAAATGACTTTAAGGTTTTGGACAAACTTGAATGCAGCATTGGGGACTAAATTGAATTTCAACTTGGCTTATCATCCTCAGACTAACAGGAAGACAAAGAGGTTGAATTAGGTAGTCGAAGACCTCCTTTGAATGTATTGTATGGACCAACAATATAAGTGGGAAGAATATTTTCCTTTAGTAGAGTTTGCTTACAATAACTCCTATCATGCATCCTTAGGTATGACACCATTTGAGACCTTGTATGGGTGGAAGTGTCATACCCCAATAGTTGGGATAAATTGGAGGACATGATCTTACTAGGACCTGAAATGCTTAAGGAAATGAAAGAAAAAATGAGGGTCATTAAGAGAAAATTGAAAGAGATGACAGACCGATAGAAGAGTTATACTGACAAGAATCGAGCTCTTAGACAGTTCACAATAGGGGACAAAGTTTTCTTGAGAGTTAAATCTCATGAGTTCTATTGCTTTTTGAAATTCTTCCTTGAGTTGGCCCCGAGATATGTGGGACTGTTTGAAGTCTTGGAAGTGATTAACCCAGTTGCTTATAGGCTAGCTCTACCACCTGCTCTGGCTCGACTTCATAATGTGTTTCATGTTTCTTTGCTTAAGCCATATCATCTTGATGTGACTCATGTGCTTGATTGGAAATCCTTGTAGGTATAGAATCCAAGAGTGGTGCCAGTGGATCCCATTAGAATCCTGGATAGACACAATGTTAAGTTGCGGAGCAGAGATATTGCTCAGTATAAGGTCCAATGGGATTAGTACTCAAATGATAGTGCTACTTGGGAGGATGTAGAATAAATAGAAAACTCCTTTCTACACTTGCTTTCTTGAAAAGAAACTCAATAATTTTTTTTGAGATTTTTGGTTTGAGATACTATGATAATTCATGCTTTAAAATTTTGATGTTGAAATAGACATATATTTTGTTGAGATGTTGAAATAGACATATATTTTGTTGAGATGTTGAAATAGACAGACACAATGTTAAGTTGCGGAGCAGAGATATTGCTCAGTATAAGGTCCAATGGGATTAGTACTCAAATGATAGTGCTACTTGGGAGGATGTAGAATAAATAGAAAACTCCTTTCTACACTTGCTTTCTTGAAAAGAAACTCAATAATTTTTTTTGAGATTTTTGGTTTGAGATACTATGATAATTCATGCTTTAAAATTTTGATGTTGAAATAGACATATATTTTGTTGAGATGTTGAAATAGACATATATTTTGTTGAGATGTTGAAATAGACATATATTTTGATGATATGATGAAATAGACATATTTTGAAGTGTTGTAATAGACATAAATCTTTAAAATTTGATATGATGTTCTTTTATTCGAATTATTAGACATTGGCACAATGTCTCATCGAAGAGGGGAAGGATGTCATAACCCAATTTTATTTCATATTTATTTAAATATGGAAAATTGATTTATTGATGAGATTCAATTAAGTATTAAATGGAGATTATAAAATATTCAAAAAAAATTGAATATAAGGAGTTGACTGATAATTGATTTTGTGAATTTTTGAAAATTATTTTTTATGTCATCAAGAATTGAACGTTACTAATCAACTTGCAAGTGCAAGTGTGTGCAGTTGCAGGGTGACAGGTTGGAGGATGAGAACACAATTGAAGTAGGATTGTTTAGCTGGATCAAATAGTAAGCCAGTTGGAATCTGGGTGCACACACCACAAAAGACATGATGACTTGCATTTGAATCAAATTTAATATATCAAAGAACAAAATCTCTTGATTTGAACAATTTCAGTATTTGAAAATATATGGCTTGTGGATATAAAATTTGTCTATTTAAAGTTTTTGTTTGAAGAAATGAAAGAAACTTCCTTTTATATATATATATATATAGATATAGATATATAGATGCTCAAATTCGAATTTAAGTTCCCTATTGCAAGTAATAGTGAATGGAATTTGTAAGCCATAACAAACAATTATACATGTATGCAAATAAGATTCAAATATATGTGTGTGTGTGTATGCAATGGTAGAAAGTATGGTAGATAAGAATGGAACCATTTAAATAAACACATAAATATATACATATATGTATATATATGTATACTATCTATAAATATATATATATACATACACATATCTATTCAAATGCATATTTAAATTTATGTGTCGAATTCAATTCGAAAACCGATAGAATTCTAATATCAGATTGTTAATTAAATCAAATAAGATTATAGCAGTATGGACTTCCATGAAATTAATAAGCAATATTCAAATGTGTAGTGGCCAACAGCAAGGTCGTAATGCCTTTGCCAGACGCATGCAAAAGATAGATTTTTCTTCCATTTTGAACACAAGTAGTGTGGGCGAAAAGCACAAGAAGAAGTGGGTTGCTGGAAAGGAAAAAGTAGAGGAGCTCGTGGGAAAAATCTAGAGATAATTTAATTGATTGCAATACTTGAGGTAATCAGAACTTTGCAAAGAATACAAAGCTTGATTTTTTGTCTTTCTTTCCTTATTATCGAATGATATCCTATCATTATGTATGTAAATTTGTTTATTATTCTACAATAAGTGCATTTAGATGAATGCCATGGCCTTGGGCCATATGGCATGGCAACGACCACTGTGGGTCACTCAGCCCACATTGAAAAGTATTAGTTCTTTTCTTTAGAAACCATGCGGCTAGCTATCTGAGCTAAGCCAAGCCTTAAAATGATAAGTTTAGGCTGTTTTCTTTAAGATCGCACCCATGTGCAAGTTATGTAATGGCCATCAAAATTTCTATTCTTATGCACTATATATTATAAAGATGATACATTTTTGTGGATTGTATTGTGATCCCATGAAGGAGGGTTTATAACCCTGTGTTTTATTTTCTCAAATTTTGTTTCCTTCGTAGAGGTTGGCCGAGGCTCGACGAGCCTCAAAATCCAGGTCTTTAACTTGATTAGCTTTTAAAATGTATAGCCAGTATGGCTATCGGATTTAAATTCAATGACCGTGTAAATGTTGTCATTATTTCTTTTGTGTAAGAGCAATTACAATCATGGAGACCCCTCTAAATACTGCATTTTCTTGTATTTTATCCAAACCATGTGATCGAATGGGATGATAACAACAAAGGGGGTTGTGTCGAATCTTTATAAGCCTTACAATGTATAAAGGCTATCTTTTGGTAAAGAGACAACCTTGTTCAATGAGAACGATGGCATGAAATCCATGATTGAATACATATATGGTCGACATGTAGGACAACTAATTTTACAACTATTTAGTAGGAAACAACATTCTTTATGTTCAAACAATGAATGTACATATGCAAGCAACTAGGTTTGCAACTGTTTAGTAGGAAACAACATTCTTTTTGTTCAATCAATGAATGTACATATGCAAACAACTAGTTTTGCAACTATTTAGTAGGAAACAACATTATTTATTTTCAAACATCGAATATACATATGCAAACAGCTAGTTTTGCAATTGTTTAGTAGGAAACGGTACTTGATTTGCTTAAACATTGAATGTTTTTTAAGTAAACAACAAATGTTATGGAAAGCATAGTAGTGAAAATGCTTAAATAGTATGTGTGAAACTATAAGCATAAGACTTGTTCTACTTTATTTACTTGACAATGTAACATCAATTAGAACATTGTCTAAGATTGCAATATGAATTAATGATTATTTTAGAATGTATGCACAAACTTAAATATTAATAGGTGCATATATGTGTATGCACATAGACTTTGTCTATGTACATACACATACTTGTGGCATGCCTTCTTTTATTTTTGTACAATTTAAAGAAAAATGCTTAAGTTATAAGTAGAAACTAATCATAAGAATGATATGATTGATTATTGAAATACTCTATGAAACATCAATTCTTATTTTCTATTTTGAGTATAAATTTGTATTTTGTCTCTTCTTGAGGACATTTATGAATGGATATTTGATACCCGAATAGAATAGTGATACCTTAATTGATTAGAGAATTTATGGGTAGTTGCTACTAGAGGGTAGAAAGTTGTTATAGTAGAAAGTTACCTTCTGGGACGGGTGCCGAAATGGAGTAAGATAATATAGGTTTTCTTTACCAGAACCTATTGTTTGTTGTTGTTGCAACACACTTTTTATGCTTGACCAAGCAATGTTGTTCATTATGTATGCATGAATGAACTCTGTGATTTCACTCTCTTCCATTCTTAGCATAGATCTTGCACTTTCTTTTCTAGCATATAGATAGAAATTGCATGTTGATGTTTGGGCACACACCAGATTCCACCTTGTAGGTTGTTTTTTTTTCTAAACTTTCTGTGCAGCTTCGGGAAATTTTCAAGTCAAAAGAATAATGGGGAAGTGTAAGCTCCGTGGTTAGGCAGTAAAGCGCTTCAACCGTGTTCTCATCCACCAGTGGAGGTGAGCGTTGAAGAGGAACCTTAGTTGTTCACTAGACTGTTATAGTCTATGATGTAACTTGATTTAGAAATCATTTACGTACTTGATAGAAAATGTACTATGTAATGATGTTGTGGCATTAGGAGCCAAGCGAAACTTGATATTGTAATTTAAATTTTGAAGTGAATATAAGAATCTTTGACTCATCTTAAATGGACATGTTTAGCTATGATTGACTTTAGCCACTAGTTATGTCTTATTAATTTGGAGTATATTCATGTGTCATTTACAATAATATTAATTAAGTAATAATTTGGAATGGGTTTTTACAAAGAAATTATAAATATTTATTTACAATTGGCTGTGTACCTTTAGAGTTTTCAATGTTCTATAAACTTTCAAATTAAAGAATTAAATTTTGGAACCAAGTATACATTTCCAGCTAGAGTGTTAGAATGGGAACTCAAGGTCAAAAAATGTTTGTCCCTTATTTCTTTGATAATCAGTTGGGATCTTCAGTGTTGGATGTTTGTTCAATTGAGGAACTCTTAACTAGCAGTTATGGGAGTTTGAAATGTGTATGCTATCTGTGAAAATTGTTACAAACCATCTGGAATATAAACTTCTCCAAGTATAAATTAATGCATGACTAGAAAATAATAAAATATATGCTTGGATATTGTGAGTCATTTTATAAGATGTATTGTATGAAACTTTGATTATGTGAAATACACACTGTGCACAAGCATATATCTTTACTGTGAAAACCAATTGTCTCCCTCAATGCAGTAGCAGTTAATTGTTTCACAAAATGTCTGAGCACTTAAGTTGATGAAATTAAAAAAAATTAAAGACCAATTTACGGCAGGACACTACATTGGTATCAAAACAGTAGATTCTTCCATCTAGTCCAGGTTCTAGCACATGAAATATTCATAGAAGTTTTTTTTTGATTAGTTAGTTGAATTCCAGCTACTTGCTTGCTCTTTTTCCAATTTGTGTTCAATTTTCATCTTCCTTTGAAGTTCAGTATGTCAGGTAATGCAACAGAGATAATGAATTCCATTTAGGAAGGTATGACAAAAATGATGCAAGGCTTCAAAAGATATGAGAAGGCTTTAACAAAATCATTAGAGCATTGAGAGGAGCTAGATTCTCTCATTGCAAATGAGGAGAGCAAAGACTAAGGGAAAATAATCCTTCAATAAGTAAGAATGAGCTTAGAAGACAAAATCATTGCTTCTCATGTAGAGGAATACGAGAGCCTAACTATCAATGCATAGATAAAAAGGTGAAGAATCTTGAAGAGGAAAAGTCAATCATAGAAGAAGAGGTCGGAAAAGAGTGGCAAGTGACTGAAATTGTTCCCAATGGTTCTGATGTTACAAATATTGAAAATGGAGTTAGTTCTTCAAGTGTTTCCATCAGAAAAATGGGGTACATTGATCTTCATGATAGTATTGAGATTGAGCAATCTATTGATATGAAATTCATTGAATCAACAAATAAGGATGTAGGGACAAGCAATCAAAAGAACAATTTTCACAATATTTTCTTCCAGTAGGGTAATACCGTGAACATTGAGGAAAAATAACCACTTGTTGCTTCTACAAGTGAGGTGTGCAAAAGTATTTATGTTGGTGATGTAGAGATTGTATTTGATAGGCCTTGTGGGAAGGAGATGGATAGTTTTGAGGATATTGTGTTTGATCATAACACTATGCCATCTTCATTGTTTGAGGATTACAAGACACCATCTAATGAAAAAACCAATTTTGGAGATGATATGGTTTCTACACATGAAAGTAAATAAAAAAATTTAATGTGTGGCAACCCAAGTCATGTTGCTAAGTTTGATCAAAAGCCTTTGGCGTTGCAAGATTTGAAGCACCAACTAGTGGTTACAGATGAAAAAGTGGTGCAAGTGTTAACAAGCGTAGATGATACTCACAAATACATTGAAGAACTCATTTGGGGAGCTCAAATTGAGGAGAGAAAAAGGAGTTGCAAGTGGAGCCACTCTTAATCAATTGTACAATATTATAGAAGCATTGGAAATGATGAAATCCGATTACTTGCAATTGCTTATGGACAGGGATCTAGCTTTGAAATATGTTGAAGACAAAGAAAGAGAAGTTGATGATCTTTACTTACAGTTAAGTATGACTCATTTTTCTTTATATAAAGCAAAAAATTATACTCCTATAGCCACATCCAAGGATGAAGAAGGTGAAACAAGGAAAATGGAGATCAAAAAAATTGTTGAAGGGATTGATGAACTACATGGGAATGAAATGTTGCATAATGATTTCAGCACTCCCAACATTAGAGACGTTCGGTATGCTAATGAAGATTGGAAACCGCATCAAGAATTTGAATTCTTGAAATTGAATATCAATTTTCAAATAAAGGTACAATTTGCAGCCATTGCAGAACTAATATAACAGGTAATAAGGGAAGATTTCAATACAATACTTTTCAGGAATCAACAGTTATTGAGGAGAATACAATGTTGGATGAAGGAGTACATGAAACCTATGAAGACACCATTGGAAGGAATGAAGAATATGTGGATGCTATGAGTGTTAACAACAAACTAGTGTCTTGGTATGAGCCTCATACACTGTTTGGATTTGTTAATAGTGTTGAACATCTTGAATTGGATGAAGATTTGCATGAGATACAAGTTGATACTAATGAAAGGTATGAAAGAAATGTTGATTTCATGATGTTGAATAGTAGTCTTTTATCTCTATATGATTTTGTTTATCATGAGATGGTAGATAAAAATCTTAAGTTTGACATTGGAAAAGGGTCTTTTCTTGTTTATACTCAAAATTTTATGGATAGGGATTAGATAATGTTTACGGGTCCAAGTCACTCACAAGACATGATACTTCATAATGAGTATACTATTCTTCACCTCATGCAAATGCATAACAACAATTTGCACCAAATTGGGGAGGATTGTTCAAATTTGATTCTTTGGTCTCCTACCTACACATTAATGTTTAATGGTTGCTCTACGGTGTTGATCATAAATTCTCAGACTTTGCATTGATGTTAGTAGCAGATTGTTTGGATTGGTGTGCACATGTTTGTCACTATGACACTTGGGAGTTGAATGATGATATTTCTATCATTAGGGAGGAGTATATAATCAATTTTTGGTGCGCAAACCCTATAAATACAAAAAGTTTTCTTATTTGGAGCTACTACTCAAATATTGTAATTCTAATTTATATAGTTTTGGTTGATGAGTTCATTAAATTTCAAAATTTGATAATTATATGGCAACAGTATTGAAGAATTTTCAGATATGATTCATATTTTTTGTAATCTCATGTTGTTAAGTAATGGTTATGGAAATTCTTTCAATTGTCTAGTCCATGTATCTTTTGATGTTACTTTGTTGATTGTAGTCATTTGGATTTGGTATGAGGAGTTGATGGTTTTTATCAGAGTGGCACATTGACAACTTGATGGGTTGTTTCGAAAAATGGTTTGGGATCCTAGAATCACAGATGGTTTCAATTTTTTTCAGTTAAGTGGTTTGGTAGTTGTGTTGACATTGCTTGAGGACAAGCAATACTTGGGAAGGGCAGACCGTAATGTCTCCAATTTTATTGTCAACATAAAATTAAATAATTCATTTAAGTTGTCAAAAAGGGTGAATTTAAAAAAGGACAACTTAAATTAATGGTGCAAAGTAAATTAAGTCATTCAATAATTAAAAGTGAATTAATTTACTTTTCAATGGATTCTAAAAATAATTAAATAAAAGTGAAAAGCAAAAAGATGAGCATTTAGGAAGGTAGAGCAGTTACAAAAGGGAAAAGAATAATTTTTTTGGCGAGCTTATTTGGAGGAATGCTTGGTTGATTATGTTTTTGGATAGCTTGGCTTTCTTGTAACATGAGGACGAAAACCCAATTTCTGTACTAGCAAAATCACTCAAATTTTGCAGTTGAAATTTTTCAATTGCAGTTTTTTGAAATTTGAGATGTCTCATTCTAAGACAAATTTCAAAGTGCAGAGATGCTCAAGGAATTTAAAAGAATAGCTCAGTATTATTATTTTTTAGGCTTTCAGGGCAGTATAGATTGGAATTTTAATTACTTGGGTGGTCAAATTTATGGAGGCTCTCATAATGTATTGGCTCAGGTATTAACATTTAAGGGATTGTGTGGAGGATAATTGAATGATGTTATGAATTTTTGCATTAAGGTACATACATCGATTGTACCAAATCTGTTCTTTGTGGAAATTAGTTTTGTGAATGAATTTTGTGAGTAATTAGTTGGGCCTTGTAAACTATTTCTGAGTGTGATTTAAATGGTGTTGCGAAACAAAAAAGGATTATATTGATTGGGTGTGTCTCTCCCTACATAGTTGATGCACTAGCATGGAGTCGTGAAAGACCTGGAGTTCAGAATTAATTGACAAATTGGATTGGTAGTGGCTAGTCGAACAAGATCGTGCCAGGCATTAAAAATGAGATGGGAATACTAAGAATCGTTAAGTTGGGAAGTTGATTCTTTTGATGAAGATGGCTCATTTCTTTGTCATCTTATGTCTTATTTGTAGCCATAGAGACACCGGTGTAGTAAATCTATGGAATTTTTTATTATGGTTTTAGCTGGAGGAAACATTTTATTTGTTGTGATCTTGTATAAGTGCATGGATTGGAGGACCGTGTAATCATCAAAGGATTATTCTTTTCAAGAGCAACGTGAATAATCCATTGGAGCTGTCATTGCCACTCATTCCTAATAGCCTTTGTGCAGACTCGTATTCTTACCTGGGAATAATAATTGAAGGAAGTCGTGATATAAAGAGAGTTGCAATTAATAATCATGGAGATTTCAGAGTGAATAAGGGATCGAACCTTTGAGTATAGTCGCATATCAAAGATATTAGCTGTCGTTTCTCTATATTATTCTCTGCCACTTCACAATGTTATACCTAGGAACCATCATTAATTAGGGCCGGCTCAATTAGTGGAAATCAATAGCCGTCAGTCATTCCAAGGAATTTGATACAAAATTATTACTAGCCCGTTCCAGAGGATATGAATTAATGATTCGTAGATGAAAAAGGCATCCTATGATACAAAGGAGGGAACATCACTGCTAAATATGTGGGATTTCCATCTCATTAAGTCCATCGCAGTTTAATACCTTTGTAGCAACTTCTTAATTTTAATAGCTATTGTCAGATCATGCATATGGTGTTGGCTTATGGTTTAAAGAGGACAGAATCAATATTCAAGGGAGCAATTTGAAATAAGGTCACGTCAAATGTTTAGATGACCTTCGAGTCAAGACAAGAAGAGACGTGGACCGATCAATCTCATTTTTAATGTAAGACAAAATTAAAGTATTGAAGGAGCATATTGTTATGGTAACCAGATCGTAGCACCTCCAGGCTATCAATGAGCTCTTGATGCTGCTTAATTAAACAAATGGGAAGAAGTTTTGTTATACGTCTTTTGGGTTTGTGTATGAACAATGCAACAGACTTCCAGGTCAGAATCCATATAAGAAATTGTAAATATTTATTTACAATTGGCTATGTACCTTCAGAGTTTTCAATCTTCTATAAACTTGTAAATTAAAGAATTAAATTTTGGAACCGAGTATATATTTCCAACTAGAGTGTTAGCATTGGAACTTAAGGTCAGAAAATACCTGTCCCTTATTTCTTTGATAATCGATTGGGATCTTTAGTGTTGGATGTTCAATTGAGGAAATCTTAACTAGCAATTATGGGAGTTTGAAATGTGTATGCTATCTATGAAAACTATTGCAAACCATCCAAAATATAAACTTCTCCAAGTATTAATTAATGCATGACTAGAAAATAATAAAATATATGCTTGGATATTGTGATTCATTTTATAAGATGTATTGTTATGAAACTTAGATTATGTGAAATGCATACTGTGCATAAGAATACATCTTTACTATGAAAATCAATTGGATTCCCTCAATGCAGTGGTAATTAATTGTTTAACGAAATGTCTGAGCACTTAAGTTGATGAAATTCAAAAAAATTATAGACCAATTTAGGGTAGGACACTACACTACATTATGCTAGGCACTCTTGAAAAAGGCTCCACTGGCAAGCAAGTTGTGTTATGCTTGGTGGCCTTGATACATGCAATAGGATATTCAAAGGGGTTTTGCTTAGTTCAAGAAAGGTCTCACCTTAGAGAACATCATGCCTAATGTCTCCAAGAGAGGACAATGCAAGATTCACAACTTAGGGAATGCAATCTATAGCATCATCACTAAGAGGAATTTCATAAGCCAAGAAAGGTCACAATATCGAAGGACATCAAACCCAATGACACCACCAAGAAGACACATCACGTGAAGTAATAAGAGCACACTTTGAATTAAACAATGAGCAGGGACATGTATGCCCCCATTTTAAAGAAATTGGTAAACACCATGTTGTGAGCAATTACTTTAAAGTAGAACACAATAAATTCCAATACATGAGAGCTTTTTTCAAAAAGCCCTATGTAAAACATATGTTTCTAAGTAGAGCTACGCCATGAAAGGAGGTTTCATCTCATATGCAATCCTAAGATAACACATAAGGGATCCATGGATTTGGGGTGAGCATTTTTTGTTGTTGTAGTGATATAATTGAGCTCAGAACTGTCATCATTCCCCAAATAACTCATGGAACAACGAGCACAAATGAAGAATCACACACACAGAGAGAGAGAGAGAGAGAGAGAACAAAGGGAAATTTTTGGGTCAACATGGAAGAGACTTGAATGTCTCAATGCCTTGCATCATCCACAAAAAGAAAACACAAGACAAAAGAAAAGATAAATGGTTACGACATATAGAAGAATGTCACAAGAAATTCACTTCCAAATTAGGCTCACAAAGATATAAGAATATTCCAAACAACACTATATGGGAGATCACATTACGCACATGCAATCACAAAGAACATAAAGAGAAGACTACTCTAGCACATGCGAGTCAACCTATAGCAGGTCATCCACATCCCAATCTTGTTCATCATATGTAGGAGGTGGATAACTAGCCAAAGGGATAATGACAAGTGTTGTACTAGGAGCATTACCAGGTTCAAGATGTGGTGATTCACTCTTGTTAGGAGGATCATCACGGTTGGTATCATCTAAACTCATGAAAGATAAAAGCAATAGATTTAGCTCATTATGCACTTCCTCATCAATCTTAGCAATCTCATCATCATCATCCAAGTTAATTATAACATGAGGCCTAATGAAAATTTCCATAGATGTTTCATGTTGTTTTTGTTGTGGGGAAGGTGGAGGATCATCATGCTTTTTTTTCAATTGGTGTTTGATCTTGGTTTGTTGTTTTATCCTCTTCTTTTGATCTATGAGCAATAGCATGACATCTATGCCTACACTCTTTATCATTTTTGTTTCTCTTTGTACGATTTTCAAGTTGTGATTGTGTAGGAGTGGTTTTATCAACCATTAGTCTCTTTTCTTCCCACAAGGGGGCAACTGAAGGAACCATGGGAGGTTGTTCAACCATGTTTTCTTGAGATTTATAAACTTTTTTGATCTTAGGAGGGAGAATAAGACTTATTTGGTTATCTATTGGTATTTTATAGGGGATAAGCAAAGGATTTATCATGGGTTGGTCTTGGTTACTTGGAAGAGTTTTTGGGTTCAATCATGGTTTCATCAATGATAGGAGGCTCAATCATGTGTTGAGGCATGTTGGTATAGGATAATTTTGCTATTTAGTTTTCCTTAAAATTTTGATAAGATTTGAAAAAGAAGTCTTCATGAGGCTTAATAAGTTCCATAGGTTCAGGCCAAAAGAAATCCAATGAGAAATTCCCACAGGAAGACACATGATTAAAGCCACTATGGTGCATAATAAAGATCCCATTTCCAAATGGAAACTTTAAACATTTATGCACTACTGATGGGACATACATGGAGCATAGCCATGGGTAACCAAGCTTCACAAGGAATTGTTCTGACAAGGATGATGGAGAATGAGACATTCAATTTTTTCGGTCCAACTTGTAAAGGAAGAGTGATCGAACCTATCATAGGGAAAGAAAAATCATTATGCATTTTGATCCATGCTTTCAGTTTTTCATAAGAATATTGATAAATTTCATGCACAAATAAGAATTCATTGGTGATCATATTCTCTATAGACACAAGATCAATTAATATCCCATTATTATCTGATTCTCATTGATTCATCTGGTGATGTAAAGAGGACAATTGGGTGCATGTATAATTATGTTATTTTGTGAGAAAGCAATGTCAAGGGGCATTTTGGTTTAGCCCTTACGAGGTTGAACATCAATGAAGCTGACCATACATTCTATGTCTCCTTCATTTTCTTTTATAGTCATTATTTGTTTCTTCAAGTTTACAAGTCAACATTCATCACATCATTCTTGGCATCAGTAGCTTTTACAAAGGAGATATTATGATTTGGAATTGGATTGGTAAATATTTGTAAATTTGAGTTGGGTGCGACAATAGACTTATTTCTTTGATCATTAACACCACCAATCTAGATGTGATTAGAATTAATGAGGTCTTGCATAGTATGTTTAAGATGCATGCATTGTTTTGTATCATGTCCATTTTGTCGGTGATAATGGCAAAAGAAATTCAAGTTAAAGTTTGAGGTAAGGGATTAGTTGTATTAATGGCTCTAACAGGAGGTAAGGTAACTAAGTTCTTACTTATAAGTTGCAACATGATGGAGTAAAGGGTATCGGCTAAAGGGGTAAATTGTATACTCCTCTCTCTAAATGGATATGGATTTGTCATTTTTATAGCAGCCACTTGGGATTTAAAATGTTGATTTGTTTGAGGAGTATTTCTTTGTAAAAAACCCTTATTTTGTTTCTTGAAAGGTTGGAAACTATTTTGGGACATGACTTTGGATTTCTCTGAATTTTATGAGTTTTTGCTTCACGATGACTAACCAAATTTTGATAATCACAAAGGGTCATGCATAAGTGTGTAAAGGATGGAAACTTCAATATTTCAAGTTTAGCTTGAATATTGGTATGCAAATTCGCTATGAAAATTCTTTGAGTTCTAGCATCAAGAATCTTAATGTTGATTTGTGAGTAAAGCAATTTGTATCATGCTATGAAATCAGTGACATTTTCTCTTTGTTTTGTTTACAATGCATTGAATTAGCTAAGGTCATATTGGGACCCATGTGCACTTGGAAATGGTTAAGAAAGGAATCAAAAAGTTCACTGAATGAACTAATTGAGTTATTTAGTAAGAACAAAACCACTCCAAGGTAGTGTCTTTCAAGGATCTAGGGAAAAATTTAGCCAAGAGTTTATCCTAAAAAATGAAGTCACCACATAAGGTTGTGAATTTCATGATATGATTGTTAGGGTCTCTTTCTCCATTGTATTTCTCAAATCTATGAATTTCTATGCTTTGTGGTATTTGTGCTCTCAATATCTCCAAGGGTAAAGGGTTCCTTTTGACATATTGTGAAGGTTAGTCATTTTCACTTTGGTTCAATGTAGCAATTTGCTATTGGAGAGATGAAACATTTTGTAGGAGTTGGTTAAGGATGGGATCATTTTTTTTGTTGTGAGATGGATTTGAATAGGGTGGAGGTCTATATGTATTTAGAGGAAAAGTGAATTTTAAGTTTGTGAGGGGAGATGGATTAGGAGATATGAGATTTGAATGCACAAAGCTAAAGAGATTCCCAGTGGAAATACCTAAGGTGGTACTTGTTGGAAAATAGTGCATAACACAGATTAACATGTAATATAAATAATGTAAGTGATTATGCAATAACCACTTTAGTTAGTTGTTAGGTGGTTTAGGTAGTTAGTAGGTTGAATGGCTATATAAGACCATTGATTATAATAAATTGAGTGTAATGTGAATGAATTTTAATTCAAGAGCAATCTCAATTTTTATCTCTCATTTCAATATGGTAACAAAGAAGGCTTGATTGACCTCTATGTTTTCCTTCCATTCATTTGTATTTCATCCAAAGTAGTTTGTTCAAGGGCCAGGCAATGCAAACCATGTGTAACATCCATTGATGTTTGTCCACCATTCTTGCATTTGGTCAATAGAGGAGTAGTGCAGACCACATGAAAATTTGTGGCATTCATCACTCATTTACATTTCTTCTTTCTTTCTATCATGGTCACTCCTTCCATTGTTTTTCCTCTATTCTACTCGTGTTCATATTCAAAATCTAAAAAAAAAAAAAAAAATCTAAAGTTTTATAGAAGAGTGCAACCTGCCCACTTGTTTTGGTGATTCAATGATAAACTTTGTGCTAGATATCCAAAGGTGAAAGAGTACTAAGTTTGTGGCATCCTTCTTTCATTTTAGTGATGGTTTTATTTTCACAAAAAAATATGTTTATGGTTCCTTCCTTCATTGTTGGTGTTGTGGGAATATTACTGGTGGAAAATGGTATGAGGATTTCATGGCATCAACTATTTGATAGAGTGTTGAACATTTCAAAGATACGATGTTGAGGTTGCAAAAAGGTTAAAGATCAGAAGAACATCTAAACTAAACTTCAAGCATATTGTCTTGTTATTTGAGCCCTATGATTACAAGATAAGACAACTGCATAGGAGAAGATAAAATGGAGAGAAAGAGTGTGGGACTTAGAATTTTGTTAGGCTATCCCATTCGAAAGCACAACACAACAAAAGAAAACCCTAAAAAAAAAAGGAATGATGTAATCTTGTCCAAATGCCCACAATTGTATCTTTGTCATCTTGTTATTCTTGTGTGTTGGGGGTTGTGGATGTGGTGGGGAAATGATAAGAGGGCCTATTGGAGAAATGGAAAAGGACTATTGACATTGTCAAAGAAATATTGAAACCCGCTCCCAATTTACCTATTGTCGGGGGAGACTTGACAGGCTTCTTTTTTGCTAGTGCAATACTCCTACTAATTTTTTGGTTGGGAGATTATATGGTGTTGAGATAATTTTACATGAATGGAATCTTTTCACCGGAATGATGCATTTGATGGATCATGTTTGAGTCAATGATAACTTGGAAAATTTGAAGGAGAAAGAGGGATTCGACATCCAACCGATATAGATGAACAAACGCCAAAATTTAATAGTCTCTATGTTAGCACTCAAGGGGGTGTTGGGAAATAGTGCATAACATATAGATTGAATGGCTATATAAAACCATTGATTGTAATAGATTGAGTGTAATGTGAATGACTAAATTTTAATTCGAGAGCAATCTCAATTTTTCTCTCATTTCAATAGTACTAGCATTTCTAGTAGGTTGTTTAGTTGTTGTAACAGTTGGATTACTGTATGTAGGAATAGAGGTCATAGTTGTGGAAGAATGAATTGAATTTCCACCTTGACTTTGAGTGTACCCCAAATTTTTAGCACAACTAGTTGTTGTAGGAACATGTTTATCAATAATGTGAGCTAGGCTAAGCACAATCTTTATTCCTTGTTCATTGTCAAGCATTTTCCTCGTATTATCTATAATGGGAATTGAAGTACCATTAATGTATTGAAAACTAACAAAGTTTTAAAATTTCTCTATATCTTCATCAATTTGTTTTAGTTCTCCTTGAGGGACATTAGCAACTATATACATCCAAAATTGGTCTAAAGAATATTAATTAAATATCGATTATTTTAATTAATAAAAAGATTTATTTCCTCTACTATACAAATAAATTGCAAAGTTTATTTATGTATTTTGTATTTCTTAATTCCTCTTATCTAAAACACTTTCTTCATGATTTAATTAAAATAAACAAGTTTAACTAATTTGTTTTATTTGATTAATTCCCTTCTCATTAAATTTGAATTTTTAAATTCAAATTTTGTCACATTTCTCCACATTCTCCTAACCTCCTTCCACCTCTTCTTCCAACTCACCATGTGTCACATGAAAATAATCATTCCTAATTTTATAAAATGGATATTTACTCTCAACAATTTTAACCAACTCAAGGACACATGACTTCTTCCCATTGATTCGTTTCTACACTTGGCAAGATTGTTCTACTAAAGGGGATAATTTCCTTAATTCTCTCTAACCTCCTCATTTCTCACTGTTGATCTCTCTAGACTCGATCTTGATCATCCATTACTACCAACTCACCTGATGCCTTGGTGAAATCTATAAATAGAGGCTCATTTACAATTTTTTCATAAGGAGCATTTGCATAACATTAATTTGTAGAATTCATCTTAGCATTTGAGAGCTTAATTGCATTTTAAATTCAACATTTGGAATAGTTTAGTAATTAGAATAGAATCATGGCTCCTTTAGATGTTTCTTAGTTTGTTTAAATTCACCATTTAGAATCACTTCCATATCATTTACATTAGTTTAATTCTGCTTTGCATCATTTCCATATCATTATGTATACAACAACCCATTCATCATGTCTTTTAATCATATCATTCAGTTGAATCATTAAATCATGTAGATGTAGACTTAGATTTTGCATTTTAGCCTAGAGGCTACTCATTTCTTAGGTGGCATCCCAGTAATTGAGTACATAATTAAGATCTGAGAGCACAATTACCAAGACATTTAAGAATAGAGGAAGAAGGAATGTCTTTGAGGAATCATTTTTATCAAATTGTTTTGTTAAATTTAGATTGCCTTAATGTAATACATTGCATCTATTGTGTGTTATTGATTAGTTAATTCACATATTTTCTTACACACACACACAACAACCATTGTGTCAACATTAGTTAGATTGATTATGGGTAGGGTGGTCATGGGAAAAATGGTAGCAAATCTATGGTCTATAGTGGGTTCACTAGTATCAACACTATAAATGAAAGAGTTGGAAAACTCAAGATCCATGGTGAGTGTAGTAGTGCAGGATGACATGAGTCTCAAACTATATCTCACTGCAGTATTGGTAATAGAACCCTAGGTTATGAAGCTCATACAAGTTTCACCAAGATTAGGTGCACCCAAAATGGAAAATAGGCACTAGATAAATTGAATCAAACACCCTAGAATATGAAGTGCAATGCAAATATGTAAAAGTGATAGCAATTTTTAGATTTTAAACAAGATAATTTACTAATTGTAGTATGCAAAAACCTAAAAATGACATGTTTTAATTCTAAATTTATTTTCAAACAATGCACTCAATTTGAATAATTACACTTAATGCAAATAATGATAGATTTTTTTTATTTCTAAAACTAAAATCTAGATTTACTAACATAGCAGAAGAATGCATACAAAGACAAGTCACTACCCAAAAGTTTGAAACAACACCTATATAAAGATAGATTAACCATAGGGAAAATGGGTCTTAGCACAAGGGTTACAAAAATTTAAATTTGAGTTTAAAACTTGTAGCTAGGGTTTCTTGTTTCAAACTATAAACTGTACTTTTAGTGACTGATTTTTCTAGATTTTGATGTTTAAATGTAAGTGAAATGAATGAAAAATGATGAACAATATGACACTTTATGAAATGCAATTTTGGCTCAATTTTTGAATATGAATGATTGAAAACACATTAATATGCAAGTACTATGCAAAATTAATGTAATATGCATGCAAAAATTTTAATTTTTCAAATTTTGATGCAAAATGCAAACCTAAAACCCTAAATGAGATGCAAACTAATGTAATTTTAACAACCCTAAATGATATGCAAAGTTAATGCAATGCAATGCAAACTAATGCAAATCCTAGATCTAGGGTTTGAATGGACCCCAAATCTTAATTTTTGATGTACAATGTCTGGTTCACCAAAATGAAATGAAGGAAAATGGGTGTAAATTAATAATGATGAAAAAAGGGGTATGATGCACCTATCTTCCTTAGTTGATTAGGAAAAAGAGATCCCTTAGTTCAAGATTGACTTCCAACCCTTAGGTGAGTCAATCTTGGTGGAGATCTTGTTATTTTCCTTATGACCTAGGACAAGGTAAATCAATTTAAATTTACTTTTGGGAGATCAATGAAAAATACTAAATGAATGCAATTATGCAATGTAACACTTCAAATCACTAAATTAAACCTTAATTTGACATAATCCAAAAAGGAATTGTAGATCTGAGAAGGGCTTGATTTTATGTACCTATGATAAAAATCATATGTTGAGTGTCCTCCTAGGACTCATTTGCCCAAGGGTGAATGGGTCTTGCTATAGGGGTTGAAAAATTGCTTTCATAGTCCTCTGGTCCTATGTTTTCACTTCTAATTCCTTTGGATTTCACAGTCAAAAATTTAGAAATAAATTTTAAAAGTGAGATTATGTGGCCTGACGAGAACTTTGACAACTTTTGCAACTTTGACGACTTTTGCAATTTTTTTCTTTTGATAGATCTTAAATCCTTCTTCAACCTAAGATCTGCAAAACACATAAGAGGGAAATTTTGTTTTTTTTTTGAATGGGGGTTTTCCTTGGTCAAACTCTATTTTGGTAATTAAACCTTGAATTGAAACAATGAAACATGAAAGAAATTATGAATGAACACTTGCTATGTTGCAACTCACCAAACCCTTGATTTGAAACCATTGAAGGATTGAAACTTAGTATATCTCTCCAAGTTCTTGATCTTGCATGAAATGGCTTGATTGATGATGTGATCTTGATGCTTGAATCTTGACTTGAATGTTTGAAACCTACATCACAATGTTAGCTCCAAAAACATGCATGACACTTGATAACTTTGACATGATGCTTGAGATCTTGAATGCTACAACAAATGATTAAGAAATATGCTCTTCAACACCTTCAACAATAATCTTAACTCTTATGAAATTTGAATTGACACTCATGAATTTCCTAGAATTTGAATTGATAAAAAGATCTTGCTTTTATAGACAATTTTCTAATTTCTTGAAAAATAAACATTACAAGCCGGCATTTAAAACTTGAATTTAGGAATTTAAGATTCTACCAAAAACATATTTAAAATTTGAATTTGTGATCTTAAAGGGGACCCATTCACCCAAGGGGGAATGGGTCCTGTTATGTCCTACATAACCACCCCATTTTGATTCTTGGTCAAAATGAGTCCCCCCTTTTTTTTTGGTGTTTTGTTTCTTTTCCCTTGCCTTATTTTGGGTTTTTCTCTTCCTCTTTTCATTTGTTCCTGGGAGTTGTTCCCCTTTCAGACTTGATTTTCTTGTTTTTGGTCCTTTGCGGGTTTTGGATCTCAAACTAGACTTTAGCCTTTTTTCCAAAAGGTCCACATCCAGTTTCATTTTTTGATCTCGCATTGGTTGTGCCTTTCGAAATCAAAAATAAAAATTAGACTTGGAGTTTTTCTGCTAAAGTCCAAGTTTGATTTCATTTTCTGATTCCACGTTTTGTTTGTTGTCAAAATCAGAAATCAAAATCAAACTTGGAATTTTTCTTCTAGAGTCCAAGTCTGATTTTGTTTTCCTATCTTGCCTTGTTTTAGCTTCTCTTACCTTTAGTTCGTTTGGAGATGTGACTTCCGATTGGATTCTTCTAACCAAGGTCCAAGTTCTCGTGTCTATCCTAATCCTGACTTTTTGACCATCTATCACATTTATTGCAAACTCCTTCACACACATGAGATCAACATTTAGTTAGATTTCTTGTGTGAATACGATCATAATAGCATTCTATTTTCATGAAAATTTAGCTTAGAAGAGTTGTGGAAGTATTCGAGTGTTGGGTGATTGAGTGCTTGTGGGTTCAAGTCACTTGTTTGTGATTCGAGATAGGGTTTGCTTTGGTTTTCTTTTCTTTTTGTTTTTTTCTTTCCTATTGCTCATTTCATGTCTTTTCTTAGCGTTTTGTTTTTTTTTTTGTTTTTGTTGTTTTTCTTTTTTCTTTTGTCATTTTTTTTTGCTCGTTTGTGTCCTCTTATTTTGTGTTCTTGTTTTTGTCGTGTTTGTGTTTATGTTTGCTGGTGTTTTCATTTTGGTTATTTTTGCGGGTTTTTTTTCTTGTCATTCCCTAGGTTTTATGGTTTTCATACTAATTTCTCGACCAACCATTTAACATTTAAATTTTGAGTCTTGCAAGGTTTTGGTTCTTGTGCTGACCTTTTTTTTATGGGTGGTCCAAATCTTATTTTTATCTCTGATTTTGAAATCTGACCCTTAGCATATTTATTCTTTGGGTCGATTGGAAATTCCAATTTTGAATGAACCCTACGTTGAAGGGCCCATGTTTGATGTACGTTCCCAATCTTGAAACTCATGGGTGCTCATGTGAGTTTAAGTTTTGAGGAACTCTTTAATCAAAGGGACTTATTTCGAAGTCCAATTCTGATCTCGACTTCTGATGCAGACTGGAGTATGGCCCTTTGGGTTTTCATTATTCTAAAGGACATTTTAATACTTTGGTCCATTCGAAATTTCCAGTTCCAAACATACCCATGATAAAAAATTCCAAGTTTGAAGTCCTTTTCCAATTCTGACTTCTAACAAGTTCAATACACCACCCCTTTGGACCTTTGTAAACTCAAAAGCTTTATTTTAGTTAAGTCTAATTGGAACTTCTAGTTCCAACCAAACTTAAGGTAAAAATTCCAAATCCAAAGTCCAATTATGATCCCAACACTCGAAGGTAATAAGGTTGGTCAGAATCTCAAAGTCTGATTAGACCTCTTCTAAAAGAGCCATGTTTGGAGTCCCTTTTTTACTATGATTTATGCAAGTATCATATACAGTCCTATCAAATTTGTGAGTTTCGATTGGACTTCTTTAATAAGGTTCAATTCTTGAGTTTGATCTTGAACCAAATTTCTAACCTTGGCAGAAGGTTATTATATTTAAAGGGTTTGCAGTTCTGATGGAACATGGTTATGAATTGTTATTAGAAGCAAGGTTTTTGAATATCTTTCATATGTTTCTGATAAGTTCTTTCTTTGTTTTCCAATGTTTTATAAATTTCTAATTCAAATGAACAACTTGGTGTCGAGGAGGTAGAAAGGGAACAAAGAGTAAAATTGATTAAAGTAGATCAAATCCCATACACTATGAAGTAAAAAATTTAGGGGGTTCCAATGATCTCCAAAATTACCTCTAGACTAATGAAAATCACAAATACAACCTTAGGACATATTGACTTGGAAACTTTCAAGTCAGATACTTTCTCTAGAGGATGCCTCCCCAAGTGCTAAAAAGGATAGTAGCTTTAGGCCTTGCTCATGTCCTGATTCTTTTCCAAGCAACCATGCAGTGTATAGAATCCATTCTTGCAGCAACAAAGATATATAATCCAATACAACACAAGTGCCTTGATCCATGGGGAAATGAAATAATTAATCTATCTCTAGCTATTATCAGGATGGCCTTTGACTTACCCCAACCTGAAGATAATAACAGAACCCTTTGCAGTCCAATAGTATGAGGATGTAAGCTCTCACTAGAGATATATGAATAAGAATTGGCTCAAGATTCGAAAGAAATCCATTGCTAAGCTCCCCACAAAGTTTAGAAGGTCTTATTTTCATTTAGAAGTGGGAAAAATCATCAAATTGCTAAGTAGAGCATTAGGTAAAGAGAGTTCACAAATGTATGAGACTTGGATCTTCTATTTCATTGAGGTTATCTTGAAAGGTGAATTCTATTTGGATTGGGGAGAGATAGTGTCAGATGCTATTCATAGGTAGCTCACCAAAGTGAAGAAATCAAAGGAATTTTATATGTCCTCATATGTTATATATTGTGCAGCCAAGATGGGAAACTTCCCAAGCTTAAATACTATGGGAGATAGAGGACTAGGCTAGCATAAAATCTAGGAATATTATGACTAGTTGAAACTTAACGCAATAGAGAGGCATTTCAAAAGGGTTAATAATGCCTTCCTCTATGCAGTAATCAACCAACTCACAAGTGATGCGGGCTTCCACTTGAGCTCAAAAGAAATGGAACTGGTAGGAGAGTGGGGAAATTGGTTTATTTAGTACCTCAAATCAGCATATATCCATCTATTTAGGTATAATGGAGCTCCCTTTTTGCTACCAAGGTACTATAATGATAAGTTGATTATAATTGAATTCTCTTGATAAATTAAAGAAGTGAATTTAAAGTTTTCTAGCAAGAATAAGGTTGGGGAAGTAAAGTACCCTATTAGCCTTAGCTATTATCAATGTCCATTTGTTGTGGCTGCTAAATCTGCCACTGAGGAGTTATAAGAAATAAAACTCAAGTTGTATGTTGGAATAAAGTACTTTGATCCTAAAAGAAAAATTAATAATTTATATGCATCCCTTTTCCCATATCACGATCCCAACATAGAGGACTTTTGGAAAAATTTACAGGATGAATTTGAGGCAAGGAAGAGGAAGTATGAAAGGTTAACCATCCCTCAAATGCGGGACTTTAAGATTAAAGAAGACATCCCTAAAGGAATGTCAAATAATGGCCTGACTCTTGATCCACAATACGATCAAGATCAAGTAGGTACTAAGGAATTGTAGCCCATCAATTGGATGGAAAGGGAGGAGTGCAATATTGATAATATATTTGCAGTAGTTGTAGAAAAGAGCTTGAAATGGATTAGCATGTGTCTTAGTGGTTGTTAAGAGAAGACTAGTGGGAAAAGAAAAGAAGCAATGAGACAAACTTCTTCTTCCCCTCCTTGCAGAGAGTATAAAAGTATTAGGAAGAAAACCTCGCAGTAGATGGTGGAGGAAGATATGATAATGGAAAAGGTGACTAAGGCATTCCAAAAGGCCTCGATAACCTATATGGCTACATCTGCAAGAGTGTTTTCCAAACTTGGGGTGCAGACTATTGCTATAACCTATCCAGGAGAGGAAACAAAAATAAATGGTACTTCTAATGTCCCCTCACAAGTAATTGAAACAACTATCGAAGAGGAAGAAAAAGCTCCAATAATTGATGTTACAGAATATCCCCTTCATTTTCATTTTGAACATATTCTTTCACATGAGGAAGAAAATGAGTAGGATGAGGAACCTAGAGAAGAAGACACTAGATTTGGAGAAGGAAATGTTGGGGAGGAAAATGTTGAGCATGTTCTCATCAAGAAAGAATAGAAGGAAATCATTGAGAGTGTTGAGAGACAAGAAGCCAAGGAAAATGATGATTGAGAATAGGCTCAAAGAAGGAAGGTTGAGTAAAAAAAGGTAGAAGAGAAAGTTGAAAGGGAAAGAGTTGAAGAGGAAAAAGGTCAACAACTACAGGTAGAGCTAGATAAGGAAAGAGAAGAGAATCCTTGCCAAGAGCAGGAAATGGAAATAGCTACATGAGATCCTAATTGGTTGTAGTTGAACTTAGACAAGAGAAAACAAGTGGTAGCCCAACCTTTGAGCTAGAAAGAAATGATGAAAGAAGTGGAAATAATGAAACCTAAGAAGAATTCAAGAACCATACACTTGAATTGAAAGAATGAGGTAGGGGAGTTGGTGGAAAAAATAGCTATACCAATAGTAGACAAAGATGGTCGTGAGATCCAAGCATCAAATTATCAACTAACAGTGATCAATTTGGGTAAGCAAACTCGCAATCAACAAATGTCATTACTTGACTTGGCAGCTAGCTCAACCAAATCCAGGATGGAAAAAGATAAGCAAGTAAAGGATGAATTGAAAGCATACATGGAGCAAGTGAAAATATTTATAAAAGATATTGCTTCCCTTGTATCAGAAAAGCATCCTCATTTGAAGTACTAGTATTAATAAGCAGAAAAGAGGTTGAGGATCTTATTGGTTTGAAAAGGAAGGCTCAAATGTTTGATAGGTGGGTTGATCAATTAAAGGGTGAGATGGATCAACTCCTCACTATTGGATACAAGTTCCATCAATAAGCTTTCTCATTACTAGAGCAAATAGAAGCATATGCAAAAATTATGTGGGAGGAAGAGAAGTATAGAGGATACCTTAGAAAACTAGAAGAAATGAGCAAAATGAGTGTTAATGAGATGAGAAAATTAGGAATTATGGAGGATGAGAGTCTCGACTATGTGGAAAAATGCACTAAGGTAATATTAATTTCTGTGGAATAGTTGATTGAAAATAGAATAATATTACTAAAATTGCTACAAGATATTGGCCAACAAACAATATTATACGAGGAAATTGTTACTGTTATCACTACTCAAGATTTGTCCCTAGATGGAAAGATAAAGGATGCTTGTGATAGCAAGTTAGATTGTATGATAAGTGCCAAGAATGATGAAGACAATATCCTTAATAGATTAATGGGCATCAAGTTTGACACTCATTCGTGGAAATAGAGTCCCACCACCGTTAACTCCTCCCGGATTTCCACTCATACCACAATTCCATCAACCCAATCCACATTCACCAATGGAATTTTTTGTAGAAAATCCATCACCCCTGGGAACCATTCTAGGGGGTATTCACGACGTGCTAAAAAACCCCAAAATAATTATGCACTAGGTACACTAATGGGGAATCAAGAAGTGCTGAAAAAATATCCAAGCATTTAAAGATGTATGCATGAGGGCTCAAATATAGCACCACGATGTAGATTGTAGGTTGTTCCCATATTGACTAGGGGATATGGCCTACAATTGGTACCTCAACTTACCAACTGCGTCCATTGCTAGCTAGGAAGATTTAGAGAATGCTTTTATCAACTAGTTTTAGGTCTATGTAGACCCCACAATCCTCTACCATCAATTTTCCACTATTAGGAAGGAACCCCGTGACCAATTACCCTTATTCAATACCCAGTTCCATAGGATGTACAAAAGATTACAACCACCCTACATGGTCATAGAGAACATTGCAATTCAGGCATACCTTAAAGCCATAGATCTGTTAACTGGTCTTTTCCTGCAAAGGACTTACCTAGATGCGAACATTGATTCCTTAGCCAAATTTTATCATCTTGCTAAGGGAGAAAATGTTGAAGATGGAAAACAAGATGTTCAAGTGTATCTTCATCAGATATGGTATTGGTGTGAAAGGTACAAGCTTTTGGATCTAGTGGCCGAAAAGGTTCTCTATAGTTGACATGTTATCTTCAAAAAGATGAAACCTTCTTCCTATTGGATGCAAAGAACACTAAGCGGGGGGGTGAATCAATGTTCCATAATTTTGATTTACAAAATAGATCTAAAAACCATCAACAACAATAATAAAAATTTATATAATATTAGTAGCACATAACAAATGAAAACATGCAGTCACATCAATGATCACCATAACACCAGATATTTTTACATGGAAACCCTATTAGGGGAAAAACCATGGTGGAGATTGATCCACAAATTTTACTTTGTTAAAAGTAAAATAAAGAGGAGAATGCACTGCCTAGAGCTCACTGCTCAAAGGAGGCTCACTTCCATACAATTATAATATAGACTACAACAAAATTTGAATTGAGAATATAACATCTACAAATGCTTGGATTCAGTTCCACTGAAGCCCACAATCTCACTTTGAACCTTCTGCTCAAATTTGTTATGCTCTACTCTATTATCCTACTGAAAACCCTTCAATAGTACAACTAATATTCGATCAATCAACTTCTCTATGATTTTTCACACATATGTACATCTCTCTTCACATCACACATACCATACACACCACACAAGATGAATTACCAATCTTCCTTATATACCTGCTAACCCAAAAATTCAATACATGTCGACCTTTCAACAAAATATAATATTATTTGCTTATATCGGCCATGTCGGCCTTAATTCTTTAATTAGAAATGAAGTGTACATTCATAAGTCAGCTAAACTTATAGAAGGGACCCACACCATGGTTCTAAACATAAGAAATGGTAAAATAATTATTCCACATACATCCACGATCCACCACATCAAGTATGACAACCACAATGAAAAATAGATTATGAAATATGTCATTGAACCTCTTAACTTGAGCTATGATTAATAAAGCACCACAAAATTTCTTCAATAGGATAGTGTACAAGCTAAGAAAAAATTCCTTGGAGATCCATACTTCAAAATAGTGATCCGGTGAAGTAGTCGGATCAACATATGAACTAGATGACCTATTCTTTACTTTTTCTTCCAGTAGAATACATAGACTTAGATTCTCTGTCGGTATAAGCGCAACTGATACTACGGATCAAACTGTAGACTCAAGTTTCCATCAATGACAACACAAGTAGCCAAAATTTACCTTATCAAATCCATATGCCAACAATCTCCCCCTTTGGCATTGATGGTAACACGTAGTGAAAAACTAACTAAGTGTCAAAAACCAAAGAGAACTATCAAAGCCAAAACTACTACTCCCCCTTTAGATGGCAGGAAATTTTTCACTTCATTCTCTCCCCCTTTGACATCAATGAAAAAGCTCTACTACATTCACTCTACACTTCTCTTTCTTATCCTCTCCTTTAAGATATTTTCTTGCACTATCTCTTACTCCATTCTCTTCCCAATACTGATGCAAAAAAAAACTGATCAAAATTTGACAACTACTACAAAAATTTACAAAATTATTTTATACTTAGCTTTCAATTCTGGAAGGAATTTCTTCTGGGCATCCACTATAATCCCAATGGCTATGATCAGACTGTTGTTTTCTAAAGTTCTACTGATTATTTGCACAAGGGACTCAGGAATAGTGATTGTTGCTTCCATTTCCTCTCCTAATTTAAGAGTCAATCATTTTTTCTAATCTCCCTTCAGTTATATATTTGACTTTCCATAAAGCATCAATGAGGGCATTCTTAGTCTAGTATGAACTTTTGCATGCTCAATTTGTAAATCATAAACCTTCTTCTTCATACTCCATTCTTATCCAAGAGCATACTGTAATTTTGTCCAGTCTTAACAAGCCCACTTTCAATCTCTTCAAGCTTATCCTTGTACTTTCCTACCACATGAGGCCACTTGAGACAATAGTTAAAGACTTTATTTACAGAATCAATACACTGTCTCAACACACTCATTTTCTTCTTCATTTTAGAAAGAGACAATCTAAATTACATTTTTAAATGAGAAATCATTTCTTTTTCCTTCCTTTCTAGGGGCACAGACTTCATAGATATCTTGACACATTCAATGATTTCTTCTAGGAGAACATTTTGCAAACTTTCCAACTCAATATTGTTATCAATTAAGTACATTGCCAAAATGTTTTCAATAAAATCTTGTTCATAAGATGGTCCATTCAGCCATATACCAGATATCCTTTGCATACCATCCACATCTTGGATGATTTGTATTAACTTTGGACTTATACCATTTTGACCAATTCATCATATCATTGCAAATACTTCTAGAGATTGATGACATCTAGAGATTTGATTCCAATAGTACACAAGGGGGGGTCAATAAATTTTCACAAAAAATTCCCCCTAGGCCATTGGCCTGATATCAATTGCCAGAGGAGCTACTAGAGGGATCTTCTGTTATAGCTTTATTTTCTTCATCTGATTCATTTTTCTTCACCCATATCTTCTTCATTTGATCTTTAATTCTTCCACAAAATATTCTTCTTTACTCTTATTATCTTTCTGTGAATTTCTTCCTTGATACACTAGACCTATTTTATCCATGTTTTTGTTTTGACAAAACTTTGCAATGCGACCAAGATTATTACAATTGAAACATACCAGACCTTTCTTCCTGTACCATCCATTCCACTGATTTTCCCTTGACCTGAATTTATTAGCAACATGTCCAAATCTTCCACAAGTATAGCATTTAATGTTATTAGTACTGACAGTCATACTCCTGCATTCTAAAGCCTTATGACCAAATTTCTTGCATTTGAAACATTGACCAGAGAATGATGGCTTACTAGGCTTTATCTTTCTTCTACACTAAGAAGCCATATGTCCAAATTTATCACAAACAAAGCAATATTCATTAAATCTTTTAGCATTAGGTTTCCTTACTCGATGTCTTCTTCCTTTGTTATTTTCAGAATTCTTTAGTTTAGATCCAAACCATTCTCCCTTCTCATATCCAAGACCTTGCTTATCATTTATATCCTTATGACTTTTTGTTATTTCTTCAAGATTAGTAGAACTTATCTTGAACTTTTCTTTGAATTCATTTGTAGTATCAAGCTCATTTCCTAGAATGACTATTTATTTCTCAAGATCTCGTTCATTGTTTCTAGATTGTTGCAGTTCAATCTCCAACTGGATAAATCTACTGTTAATTCTGCTACATTCTTCATATTTTTCTCTCAGGGACCGGGCCAAATTCTCCTCATTCTTCTTTCTTAGCTCGATCTCTTTAGTAAACTTCATTGCCATAGATTCCATTTTATTAGAGTTGCATTGTCCTTGGCTAGCTTTTCACATTCTCCTGTAATCTCTTTTTAGAGTTTGATTCAAATGTACATCATCCAATCCTCTATTTTCTTTCTGCTTCAACTGATCACAAAGTTCCTTTCTCTTTTCCCTTGAGTCATTAATCTTTTCCTTCAGTGATTGAATGATTTTTTTAGCATCTACAATATTTTCCTTAAGTTCCATGACCTCTTCCTTAGATTGATCAAGATCATCAAGTGCCACCATCAGTTGTTGTTGAAGACCACCAACATCCATTGTAGTTCAAGATTCACCTCAAGTTGCTAAGCTTCAGAAGAGGAACCCACTCTGATACCAATTGTTGGATGTAAAGAAAACTGAGAGGGGGTGGGTGAATCATTGTTCCAGTGTGCTGCCACAATAATGGGTTACACTTTTTGGGACACCTGATTTTTTCTTGAAATCACATATTTTAAGAAAAAAAAATTAAAACTTTAAAGGTTCCATTTAAATTATTTTAATTAAAGAGGGACTAATCAAACGCCCTTAGATAGAACCTTGTTAGATTTAAACCATACCTATAATCGTGTCTCCTCTACACCTATCAAAATGTTGATAAAAAACCACTTTTGATTTACCTTTTGGGTGATCAAATGAATTCATTTAAAATTTATATTTTGTAAACATGTAGCCCTTATTATAAGCTTCCTAAAAAGTATAATTTTAAATATGTTTAATTTGACTATTATATTTTTTTTTTATTTCTTGTGAATGTAGTATTTTCAATTAACATCAAGTTCTTTGTTTCACACATACAAAAAAATAGAAAAATAGAGAAAAAAATTCTAAAAAATGTATGTGCACTAGATATTGATTTCCTTATTCCAAAAAAAAGAGAATAAGTTAATTCAAATGAATACAAAAAAAGTTATGCCAGCCGAAGTACACCTCTATCCAAATTGTAATTACTCTGACTTGGAAAATTAATTAAAAAAAAATTGTATAACAAAAAATTATAAAAAAAAATCCATGCATTAGATATTGGTGTGAAAATTTTGTAGTTTAAAAATTAGAATTGTATCTTGTATATAAAAAAAGTTATGTAGTCCGAAGTAAACATCACTTTTTTAAAATGTTGATTAGTAGAAAAAATAAGTTATTAAAAATTACATAAAATGATTGGCAATTTTTTTTTTAATTTTAAATTTTTAAATATAATTAGAATCTAAAAAAAAGATCTAACAAATAACTAGTTTGATTCATCTTCAAATTCTTAATGGTTTAGCTGCTATAGGTGTAAGAAAGTGAATATCTAGTGAAACATCCTAATTTTAATGTCAAGTTTGGCCAAAAATTGTAACCCATTATTGTGGGATCACCATAATTTTGATTTATAAAATAGATCTAAAAACCATCAACAACAATAATAAAACTTTATATAATATTAGGAACAGATAATAGATGAAAACATGCAGTCACATCAATGATCACCATAACACCAGATATTTTTACAAGAAAACCCTGTTAGGGGAAAAACTGTAGTGGAGATTGATCCACAAAGTTTACTTTGTTAAAAGTAAAATAAAAGAGGAGAATGCACTTGCATTCAGGAACATTGCCTAGAGCTCACTTCTCAAAGGAGGCTCACTACCATACAATTATAATATAGATTACAACAAAATTTGAACTGAGAATATAGCATCTACAAATACCTAGATTACAACAAAATTTGAACTGAGAATATTGCCTAGAGCTCATTGCTCAAAGGAGGCTCACTACCATACAATTATAATATAGATTACAACAAAATTTGAATTGAGAATATAGCATCTACAAATACCTAGATTCAATTCAACTGAAGCACACAATCTGACTTTGGACCTTTTGCTCAAATTTGTTTGGTTTTGCTTTGTTCTCCTGCTAAAAACCATTCAATAGTACAACTAATATTTTATCAATCAACTGCTCTACTCTTTTTCGCACATATGTACATCTCTCTTCACATCATGCATACCACACACACCACACAAGATGAATTACCGATCTTCCTTATACATCCGCTAACCCAAAAATTCAATACATGTTGGCCTTTCAACAAAATATAATATTATTTGCATATATTGGCCATGTTGGCCTTAATTATTTAATTAGAAATGAAGTGTACCTTCATAAGTCTTCTAGACATATAGAAGGGACCCACACCATGGTTCTAAACATAAGAAATAGAAAAATAATTATTCCACATACATCCATGATCCACCACATCAAGTATGAGGACCATAATGAAAAATATATTATGAAACATGCCACTAAACCTCTTAACGTGAGCTATGATTAATACAATACCATAAAATTTCTTCAGTAGGATAGTGTACGAGCTAAGAAAAACTTCCTTGGAGATCCACACTTCAAAATAGTGATCCAGTGAAGTAGTCCGATCAAGATACCAACCAAATGACCTATTCTTTACTTTTTCTGCCAATAGAATATAGAGACTTAGATTCTCTATCGGTATAAGCACAACTAATACCGTAGATCAAACTGTAGACTCAAGTTTCCATCAATGACAACACAAGTAGCCAAAACTGACCTTATCAAAGCCATATGCCAACACTTCCACCATTTTGCAACCTACAAAAGAACAAAAGAAAGAAGATGTGGTTAAGCTTCCTCTTAACTCTAAGAAAGTTGAAGTTGAAGCCTAGAATGGACCTAATGATGAGGAGAAGTTGAGAAGCTTGAAATTTTTTGAAGAAGATGAAGAACCTCAACCTTAGCCAATGAGGAGATCTACACATGAGAAGCGACAATTAGATAGATTTGGATATTCACTAGAGAGGTTTGGATATTCATTGTTGGATTCAAATTGTATTTTTGCTTTGATTGCTAACACTGATGATCCTAGGACTGTTAGAGAGGCTATGGGTATGGATGATGCAGATTCCAGGTTGAAATCCATAGATGAAGAAATGGTTGCATTGAAGAAAAAAGATACATGGGATCTAGTACCTTTTCTTGAAGGAAAAAAACTCGTCGGATGTAAATGGGTGTTCAAGAGAAAATTTGGGTCAAATGGCAATGTTAAGAAGTATAAAGCATAGTTGATCACTAGGGGATATTCTCAAAAGGAGGGAATTGAATTTGGTGAGATTTTCTCTCATGTAGAGAAGCTGACATCCATTCATTTTTTGTTATCACTTGCTACAATGTATGATTTAGAGATGAGTAGATGGATGTGAAGACAACGTTCCTTCATGGTGACTTGGAGGAAGATTTACATTTCATAACTAGAGAATTTCATGGTTGAAGGTAAAGAACATTTGGTATGTAAGTTGAAGAAATATTTATATGGTTTGAAACAATCTCCTAGGATGTGGTACCAAAAATTTGATAGGTCTATGTGTTGAGTTTGGGATTTCAAATATCTAAATCTTACTAGTGTGTGTATTTCAAAACTAAAAATGGTCACATTCTCATTATTGCATTGTATGTAGATGATATGTTGTTTTTTGGGAATGGTAGTATGATTTCAAATTTGAAGTTCCAGTTGTTAGGAAAATTTGATATGAAAGATCTAGGTGCAACAAGGTATATTCTAGGGATGGAGATAAAAAGAGATAGATCTAGCATAAAGCTTTGGTTAAGCCAAAGCAAATATGTGAACTTGGTGTTGGAGAGATTCAAAATGTCATCTTGAAAATCCTTAGTAGTTCCTATTTTGCAAGGGATGAAGTTATCAGTTGAGGATTGTCCAAAATCTCCTATTGAGATTGAGGACATAACTAGAGTACTGTATGTGAGTGCTATAGGCAGCCTGATGTATGCTATGGTATGTATGAGGATAGACATTTCCCAAGCATTGTTAGACCTGATTCAATTTATGGCTAATCCTAGATGAGTGCTTTGGGATGCGGTGAAGAGAGTGATTAGATATTTGCAGGGAACTACTAAGTATTCCTTATTTTTTCATGGCTATCCTACTAGACCTCAAGATTCAAATTGTATTCATGGGTTTGTGGATTTAGATTGGGCAGGTGACATTGACAGTAGAGATCCACCAATGGATGTGTTTTCATGATGTTTGGTGGTGCTATTGGTTGGATGAGTAAGTGACAAGCTATAGTCATTTTGTCCACGACAAAAGTAGTATATGGCAGCCACTCACGCTTGTAAGGAAGCCATTTGGATTAAACAGTTGTGTTTTGATATTCATTCTGATGTTGGACAGATTATGATCTATTGTGATAGTCAAAGTTCCATTAGCTTAGCTACAAATCCTACTTTCCATGCCATAACAAAGCACATTGATGTATAGTTTCATTTTGCTTGTGATATGGTAGAAGATGGAAAGGTGAAGTTGGAAAAGGTTGATACTTTGGTGAATTTCATAGATGCATCGATGAAGCAAGTGAGCATTGAGAAGTTCAGGTGGTGTTTCAGTTCCATGGGTCTTGGGGCCTTGAGCAGTTGATGTTGTAGACTCTTGACAAGTCTTTGACAAGTGGGAGAATGTTGGGATTAAGGTGTTGTTCGACTCCACAAAAGGATATAAAAGTCATGGAAAATCCTGACTTGGGAATTGGACATTCCAGCAGGTGACTAATATCTTCTTATGGTTGTTCATTTACTCTGTCAAACTAGGGAACACATACTTGAAATGGAGCAGCACTGTATGTGCACTAAGAACCAATTTCAGTCATAGTTTACTAGAAATAAATGCTTGGAAGGAACTCTACTTATGTTGTAGGAATGTAATGTAAAGTCTTCTTAACTTAAGCATAACTTAATCAAAGCAAAAATCATGACAACTATTACTAAGAAACAAACTATGAACCGGTCTTATGCTGCAAGAAAAAACACAGGGATGGATTCTTGATGCTGCAGGAACAATATAAGACTGAGTTTGCACTGAAACTTTTAAGAATGAAATATAACTTATAATCAACAGGATATAAACAACTAACTATAGATACTCACTAAGTGGCCCCCCTTAGCAAGCATCAACTAGTTTATGCAATAATTGAACTCAAAACTTCATCAACTTGGAATCATATACATTGATTGTTCTGCCTATAAGAAAACTAACAAAACAAGGTTTCTTATTATAATACTAACTTTAACACACCCTTGTTGTTCGCTCATGCAGGAGGAACACTTATTTATACTAGAAAAGAAACTAACTACCTAACTCTAACAAAGAAAGACGTGGACATGAATGCATCTTGAAATCGAGGAACAAACTTCTCATGAAGGCATAACTGTTCAACATGATTCAAAGAGAATTTAGCATTCCACTGTTCCTAGATTAATGATCATTTAGATTTCCTGCCAACGACCCAGTCAGAGAGTCTTCGCTGGAACAACTTCCTCAATGTCATGCTGGGAATGGACTTTATTGCAGGGTCGAGATCCATTGTGCTTTGACTTGTTCATGCTTCCTTCAACAACCTACGATGCACATGGTGAAAGAAGTGAAAAAAAATGTGTGTGGAAAATAACATGATACACATTCATTAATCACATATTAAATCCATTTCATTATCCAAAAACCACATGCATTATATCAGTCATTCGAGAGGTCAAACAGGGCAATTAATATAGACACATAGTGATGTTAATCTGCAGGAATATAGGAATGTGTGGCTACAGGATACTTCCCAATTTTAGATAAAAAGCCTTTAATCAAAGAGTTAAAACAACCATCAACAATAAGAGTAAGGGTATTAAAAATACATTATAATATTCAAATTATGAGCATATTTCAAGCTCATCAAGTGTCTCAACCTTAGAGTCTCAACATGGTGAATTATTTTTAATTAATTATTGTATAATTATTTTTATCCTAAGTTATTAACTTCCTAAGTTGTCATTCATCTTTGTGGGACCTCTTTGTGAGGTGGCATCCTACATGGCAGGCGATGAGATGGCATAATCCCTATTTTTTAGAAAGTTGGAACTCACTTGGAAGATACTATATTTTGGGGAGATGTCGTATATTTCCATTTTGGAGTGGAAATTGATCTGGCAATTTCCTTTGTTGACTAGAGAGTCTTGGTTTGCAAATTCTATTATGGATTGGAGTTGTATTTTAGCAGCTAGAATTTATGGTGGAGTTCACGTTTGTTAAGTGGTGTGAGATAAGGAAAGCATATATTCTAGGTTATTGCAGTTTCTATGTTGGACTTACATTGTACATTTGGCAAGATGGCCATTATAGATGAGATAGGTGTTGTTGCTTTTGGAAGTTTCTATGTGCAATGTTTCATGGAATAGCAAGTTATTGTTTTTGACACAACTTACCTATTGAGCTTTGAAGTTGGTTTTGGAAACCATGGGAGCCTACCTTTTCATGTTGAGCTCTATTTATATGTTGGTGCCTTAGCACGTTTAATGAGATAGGTTGAAGATTTTCAAAGATGTTGCTATGCTGTCGGAATTATTCTAGAATCCTATAATAGTATGAAAACTCATGAAGAGCATAGCTCTGAGATTGTATTGTAATTGTTGTTGTTGTTGATTAATACAATTGAGTTGAGTGGTTGGAGTTTGGGTTTTTTCTTGAAAGGGTTTTCCCATGTATATGTTGTGTTATGAGTTTATTCTATTTTGAATATCTGTTTGTGTGTTTTTAGATGTGCATCTAAATCTATAAATGTTAATTGATTTAGAAATTTTTGCAAATCTTTCCTAATAGATTCAATGTAGGAAATTGTATTTTTCACTCGTGTTTCCTTTCATCCAAGGTATAGAACAAGAGAACAAGTCACCCAATTCGAACAAAGAAGTGTGGAGTATTAATAAACCATAAACCCCAACATGACTAGAGTCCAAAAAAAAAGGATAAAACTAGCTAAAAGCATGAACTGGATAAAGACGTTTTAGAGCATCAAGAAAGATGGGACAGAGACATACAACCAAATCAAAGTAGCGAAATTGATGCATGAAAGGGCCAAAAACCCCAAAGGCCCATGAGAGAGCCATAAAGGGAAATTCAATCCTAACCACACTAGGATTCAAGGAATTTAAGCATCCTAAAAGCATTGTTAGGAGGGGAGAACACTACTACCAACAATAAGCCTATACAGAAAGGCAAGAATGGTCGAGCAACCACCCACCCCTAGTAGGTAGAATAACAAAATAAAACAAAGAGAAAACAATAGAGGATAGAGCTATACACATACATACTCTCCCCAAGCTCTCAAGAGGGACCAAAAACACCTACAAGAGGTTAGGATTAAACCAGGGACCAACAAGAGAAATCAATCCTGCATAGGCAAAAGAGGCAGAGGAGGAGGTCATCTCAACAACAGACTCAACCTCTGAGAACACTATGACTACCCCCCCATAAACAAGCACCAGAAGGTGGAAATAAATATTAGAATAGAAGCACATAGTGCATCAAAGAAAAAAGTAACACTAGCAAAGCCAAAGAGATGCCAACAAAACCTCCCCTAGTCATCTAGTAGGATGAAGTTGTAAGCACCCAAAACAAATGCTACAACAACAACAAACCTGTAGCAACAAAACCACAAACCCAAAGAAGAAGAGGAAGAGAACAAGGTCAACACCACAACTAGAACAATCCCAAAACTCACAGGAAATGCCCCCAACAAACACAAGCAACAAGATGATGCAAGGGCAGGAAGGACCAAAGCAACAACACAGGGCACAACAACATAAAAAACAACATAGGAAAGGCATGGGAAGAGCCAAAAGAACCTCCCCATAACTCCCTACAAGTAGAAACCCAATCAAAGGCCCTCAAAAAACTAGATAGACTCGTCATTCTCTTTCGAATCAGATCCACCATTGCCATCCCCTTCAGAAATTTTCAAAACACCTGACTTGCTCCCTTTCTTGCTTTCCATCACATTAACTGTTGATACTGTTATATTTGATAAATTTTACTCATTGCATTATTTTTCTAGTTTTTTAGGTTTGTGATGGAGTATTCATTATGAGGAGAATTCAAGAATTAGTAATCTTATATATATTCTTTGAAGATATATATATCATCTTTTGAGCATTTGAAAAATATTTATTTTTCACATCAGTTTCTTATTTTACTCTTATTTAATTTTCACATCAAGTAAAATGTAATGGAGAAAGTTGGACACATTCTCTTTTCTTTTATGTTTCAAGATCACTATGATTAATATATTTTATACAATAGTAATTCCATAAGTGATGTATTCTTGTAATCTTGTAAAGTTCTTTAGAAATTTCCTCAATAATATATGTAAACAACCTTTTCCCAAATACATATAATGACACAAAATGAATAAAATTTTAGTTATTAGATTTCAAATGAATTATTTTCACAATCTGAAGTTCAATTCCACACACTAGTTCACTTAAACTAGAGAGAAGCTAATACATCTACAAATCATACAACACTTATCTAGATAGGGCCCTAATTTTTAATGCATCTATAAATACATTACTAGCATCTTTAGTAATATATTTCATCATCAAAGCTCAAGTTAAGTATCACTTTTAATTTATTTAATTCTAATAATTTTAACTTTTTTATTTTAATGATTCCAATCAAAGCTCAAATGTGTTATTCTTTTATTATTGTTCAATTATTTTTAGTAGGAAAATTTTTGTAACATATTTTATTTTCATTACATCTAACTCACCTTAAATATTGGTAGTTAATTGTATAATGATATACCTTAGATCTTTTAAGACTTGTCTATCCCTTTCAAATCATTTTACCTTATAATTTTAATGGTGAAATTTGCATACCAATGCTATTAATGCCATTTGGCTCTATTTTTAGTTTGGGATGAATTTCTTAATATATTGACACATTAAAAAATGACATGATTTTATGCAAAATTAGGTCTCTTGTCCCGTGTTTAACATTCCTTTTCATTACACACATTTCTATACATTTACCATTATTACATCTAATGTTCATAGATCCCAACACATTTTCCACTTCCGCACTACAATGACATAGGAGATATTTTTATACACACATTCTCATGGGTTTATAACCACCTTGATTTGCTTCTCTTTAGGTCCTAGGTCAAATTAACAATTGTGAGGCTGACCCTAAACCATAAACCCTAAGAGGTGTATGAGCTCTGCTAGGGTTTTGTGTTTTCTGCAGTCACCCTTTTGCATAATATTGTGCATCCTGCACAGGAAAATCCTTTTTTTCTTGTGTGTACGATTGCATTTACTATGGTTTCTTGTTTTAATATGCCTTCAACTAGCTCTAACCCAGCAGTTCTTGTTGGTTTAGCGGTTTGACAACGATAATCAATGGCTCCTCCTTCGAACAAATGTCCTTGAAAATTTGTTTTGAAAGTCTTTCATGAGGTAAGTGCTCTGATTTACCAACTGATGTGGTTTTGCCTTTACCAGATTTTGATACTGCCTATCAATGGCTTGAGAAGTACACCCTTCTTGGGTATTTTGTTGGGAGAACTCCCCCTAAAAGTGTGCTTAAAGATTGGGTGAACAAGGCTTGGGTCCCTCATGCGGTCCGCCTTGATATGGTCTAAAACTTAACCAAGGGTTTCTTTTTGTTCTGCAGAGGTTAATCATGTGCAACCATCTTAAGCCATGGGCCCTAGTATGTGTAGTCCTCTCTGATATTTTTTCAGCATGGACTCGTGACTTTGTTGTCTCGAACAACACCAAGTTGCGGGTCCCTATCTAAATTGAATTTCTTGGTCTACCTTTGCCTTGTGTATCATCTTTGAATAGTATAGCCTCCTCACTGGGGAGGGTTATTTGCATTGAGCCAAATAGGTTTTTTTAGGCCCGCCCCCAAAAGATGGTTTGTGTGGAAATTGACCTTTCCAAAGATTTAAAAGACTCCATTGATATCCAAATTGGAGCTCTTTGCCACACCTAGAATGTCACCTATTTTAATTTTCCCAACACATGCTATAGGTGTCAGTCAGCAAACCATAAGATAAAGGACTACCCTTTAGCATTGCCTTGTACATCTTCTCTACCACAAGATGCTAAAAATCCTCATTCCGTAGTTGCATCTACTGCCAAACCTGATGCGAAATGGAGTATGGTTATGAACTGAAAGAATAAGTCCACTAGTTCTAGGTCAGGTCATGTGACCTCTGAGCCAATGAAAGATGTTTCAAACCCTTCTGTGAAGGGGAAAGAATATCTAGTTGGAGCTAATTATGTTTCGCAGTAGCCTAGGCCAAAGGCTACGGCTCGGTCAGCTGCTATCATGTTAACACAGTCGAATAAGTCTTCTCCTATGATAGGATCTCACAGGCGTTCTCGTAGCCCTTCCCCTCCTATGGAAGAAGGGGAATATGTTCATGAAAAATGAAGGATGTCCTCCCCATCCATTCAGATTGGATCAGTTCTGGTAGAATTTTTACAGAATCATTTCTCTTCTTTGAATGAAGAGGAATTGGGTTTCAAAAACATGGAGGAGTTTCACTCATGAAGTTCCTTTCATGGAATGTTTGAGGTTTTTCAGACCTCTCTAGAAAGTATTCTTCCAAGGATACCTTGTGCAAGTACTCTAGTGTTGAAGTTCTTTGTCTCCAAGAAGTTAAAATTTATGGTTTTCTACTTGTTACAACTAGTCATTCTATTTGGCTAGCCAGTAAAATATTTTGTACTACCCACGATGTTGGGCGTGGTGGAGTTGTCATCCTTTTGGCCCCACGGTGGCACTCCTCTATGGTCAACCATAGGTCTAATCCAACTCATTGGCTCGTCTGGATCCTTCTCAGCATTGATAATCATTCCTTTGGGATTATTAATGTCTATGCTTCTAATGATGTTGTGGAATGCTCTTTGCTCTAGCATTAGATTGTTGATTCTTTACCAGTTGCTACCTGGTTACTTTGTGGGAACTTCAATATGGTAGAAATGGCCTATGAAAAAGATGGCACTCTGCCATTCAGATGGACAGTTGGGGAAAGGGAGGCATGGTTTTACATGCATAATAAATTGGGGCTTTTTGATCCCAATATTGGTCACCGCCATTCTCATTCTCTCTAGCACACTTGGTGCAATTACCGAGCCAGTTCTGATAGAATATTTAAGTGCCTTGATCATGCCATGATCTTGGTGTAATATTTTTTCTCATTTGACAACTCCTCTCTCCTGGTTAAACCGTTAGTGGATGTGACTTTGTTAGATCATTTCCCCATTTCCTTTTGCATTGAATGGGAGACTCGACAGCCTAGTACGTGTAAAACTCAATTTTTTTTAAACACGTCTTTACTCTACCACAAGCCTACCCTAGCCAACATTCGTAGAGTTTGGAATTTGGAGTGCAGGCCAACTCAGCATACAGGCTGGATTTCTTGGTGGGATGAGGTTATCATCCACACGGCAAGATTTTTGCACATTTATGGGTGCCAACTGGCTATTTTTTGTTGGCAGTCTTATGAGGCTACCACCTCTGACCTTCGTGCTACCTCCGAGGCTTTAGCAACTAGCCCCTTTTCTCCTTAATTACAAGTCAGGGTGGCAGCGCTAAGGCATGAGAAACAAATTGTTGACTACTATGTTGCTCGAGGAGTGCAAATCAAAGCTCGCTTACATTGGTTAAAAGTTGGTGATCGTGCCCCCAAAGAGTTTTTCTTGGCTCTGCATGCTAGGCACTCATCCCTAGGCATTAAAAAAAAAATATGGTGCTTAGGTGCTCTCTGAGCTACCTGACATTCTTTAGGACTTTGTACGTCATTATGAGAAAGTTTTCACTACACAGGAAGTCATGTCTATGTGACAACAAACCCTTTAGGATTGCCTTGCTGTTGTACCAAATAAGCTTTCTTCAGCTCATAAATTTTTTTGTGATCAACTTTTATCAGTTGATGATATCAAAGATGTTGTTTACTCCATGGCTGATGAAAAAGCCCCGGGAATTGGTGGATTCCCTTGTGAATTCTACAAATCCATGTGGGACAATATTGGGCTTGATTAGCATCAAGTTTACTTAGAATTTTTTCACTCTAATTCCCTGGGTAACTTAATCCATAAAGGTAACATAAAATTCATACCTAAACTAGGTGACCTAGAAGATATATGCAATTGGAGACCTATCACACTTCTTAATGTCTCCTACAAGATTATTACCAAGGCTTTGGTTCTTAAAAACTGCCATCTTCTACCTCAGATCGTGCACCTGAACAAACTGGGTTCATCAAATCCAATTTTTTTTTGGATAATATCATTGTTGTTTGGGAATGCATGGAATGGGACAGATGCTCAAACGAGTAAGTCGTGTTCATTAAGATTGACTTTTCCAAGGCTTATGATCGCATTGAATGGCCGTTTATTCTTACTATGTTGCAAGCCTTGGGTTTTGGGCCCAATTTCATTCAATATGTTTGAATGCTCTTTGTGGATGCCTCGGCTTGTATCATCATCAATGGTCATCAATCCTCTACCTTTGGACTCGTTCCTTTAGGCAAGGGTGCCCACTGGCCCCCTCTTTATATATGCTTGCAGCCAAGGGTTTTGGTTACCTTTTGGCCAATGTGGTTTCCCAGTGGCGAGTCAAGGGCATTTCTTTGCCCAACTCTCAGGCTCAACTTGTTAATTACCATTTTGCTGATGACTCATTCCTCAACCTTTTGGAGGATGAAGATTCCATTGCAACAACTCTTGAGTGGCTTAATACCTTTTGTCTTACTTCTAGCTCTACCATCCAATGGCATAAAACTTTGTGTTACCAACAATCTATCTTGCCCTCTCCGTAGTGGCTACAACAGTATGGTTGGAAGTGGATTGGGCCTGGTGAAGTTTTTCAATTTCTAGGCATTCCCTTTACTTTTCAGGTGTCTCCAACTGAGCTTTGGCAAGCAGTGCTCTCTAGAGTTGAGCAGAAGCTTGCTTATTGGGTTACTAAGCCCCTCTCTTTAGTATGGAAATTCCAAGTATTTTCCAAAATCCTAGCCGCCACCCATGTTTATTATTATTTTTTCTTGGCCCCCTCCAAATTTGCCTATGGCAAGCTTGAGAAGCTAATACATGATTTTCTCTAGGCCTCCTCTAAAACTCACAGAGGGTTTCATCATGTGGCTTGGGAATTTTTTTGTCTTCCCAAAGATTCGGGAGGTCTTAGGTTGCTATCTACTCAATGGCAAGGGACTGCTCTGTGTGTTAAATGGATTATTTGTGCCCTTGCTGGGGACAAGGCCTAGAAAATTCTTCTCAGGAATAGTATTCAATCTGGCTTCCCTATTCATAGACCTTCCTGGAAGGGGATTGGCTTTCAAACCCTTCTAGTTATGAATGAACCAATCTATATTGTTGGGACTTTTGTGGCCAAAAGCATCTGGTAGGCCTAGGAAGTTGTCAAACCTTGGCTTCGTTGGGCTGGCTCTGGTTTTCAAGATGGGATCTCTCTCAACTAGCAAAATGTTTAGTGGTCACCTCTTTTTGCTAGCAATGGTCAACTGTTGGCTAAGTTGCTCAGGCTTAAGGCACTTAGATTTCACAAAAATGGTATCCAAACCCTACAACATATTTTTTCCAGACCCACCATGCGTATCATGTCGTGGGATATTTTTCGTGCCCAGTACAGGCTTCATAATTAGGACCATGCTACTTATGATGGTCTGTTGAATGCCATTCCTACTGAAATGCTTCATAAGGTTTGAATTCGTGGGACCAAACCTTGGTGGAAAGACTGTAAGTGGTATCTAGACACCCCTTTTAGGAACTACAAGCCTTGGCTTGGTTATAGGTGGCTCTCACTACATTTTCTTATGATTCAAAGTTTGAACCAGAGGTGGCTTCTTCAATATCCCGCTCATGTCTGGCGTAAAGATTTACCGCCACTTGGTCTGCAAGTGTTGAGCTGAAGCTTTCCCACTTTGCCTAGTGTATTCTTTTCTAGGGCTTGACCGTGGGCTCTCGACTGGTCCACCTAGGGGTCCAGGTCCCTCACTACCTTTTTGTGGGAAAGCTAAGAATTTTAAGCATCTTTTCTGGTTTTGTCCTAGAGCTCAGCAGCTTTGGACTTGGATTCATGACTTTTTTCATCCCTTTCAGCCAAAACCTTTCTCCTGGCATATGGTGTTTCTTGGAGATTCTCCCAAAATTCTTGCAAAATTCACCTAGCTTTGGCACACTTTCAGGGTGAAAATTATCTTCAATATTTGGAAGAACAAAAATGTTTGCATTTTTTCACATTCTCAGATGGATATTCATGTATCTTGATATGCTAAAGCTATGATTTTCTCTAATGTGCTTTTACAAGTTCAAGTGGAAGCTAACAAAGTTGCACTTGAGGTTGCTCACCTCCAGGTTCTCCTGGACCATTGGGGTAATGCCCCCTGTACTGTTGTTCGGGTCCCTGCTTTGCCCACCTCTTCCCGTGGCTTTGGGTGTCCTCGTTCACAACCCCCGCCTCGGTGAGATACTCACACTCCTCGGCGAACCCATTATCCTCCACTGCGGGCTACTCAGGGGTGGCCTTATGGCTGTGCTTCAAGGAGCGACGATGGTGGTTCTAAGTGGCCCTCTGATGATCCTCATGCTTTTGGCTCTAGTTGGCCAGTCACTGGTAAAGCATTCTCGTGTATGGTGCTTGCAATCTCACCCTGGCGCAAGGAAGAAGATAAAGAGAAAAAATATTTTGATGATGGTTGGGATCCTCTTCCTAATATCACTCTAGACCCCGTTGATGTATGGGCAAAAAATTTGGATGACAGAGACCCTCCTACCTCTGCTGGCACTGCTCTGGCCACTTAATGATCTTTTTATCTTTGTTATTTTTGGACTTTTGGGCTTAGCCCACATGATCTATTAATTTTTTGGGCATTGCCAATATGAGTCTTGGGGTGTGCCTTTCTACCACCCACCCTTTTTTTGTGAATATGTATCTTTATATTTGAATTAATATAGATAATTTCCTATTCATCAAAAAATAAAATAAAAATTAATTGGTATTTAAACAAATTCCCAACAATTAATTTACCTCTATGGATCAACTTAACACAAATTTAAATGATTCATTACCATGTTTTTGTATTAAGAGCATTTAATCTATCCATTTATTCATGCACATATTTTAAGCTATATCACATATCATTAACATTACATGTACAATGTTTTAATTGGTACACTAAAAGGACTCTAGATCTATGTGAATATTTAAGAAGCATATGTATATCTAAAGAGTATTAGTTTTCATCTTGTACATATATTTTTGTGGGTTGATTTGGGAGAACATATTTCCTTTGACATAATGGTAGCCCCTCCAAAATGTTTCTAAATATCACTACTCCTTAATATTAAGAAACAAAAATGAGAAGGAAATAAAGATACATTAGACAAAACCAAAGGTAAAATTTAACAAGTCATATCAAATTTCAAAATGAGTGACATTTTTTAATAACTCGACCATCCACATAGAAAACATAATTTTCTAATCTCACAATAAATAACAAGCTGGAACATTTCATTATAAATCCAAAAGATTTTGTCCACCTTCATTTATAGAATTAAATACATTAATTTTTTAATTAAATTTTTACACTAAATATTCAAAATATCAACTCTTGAGAATACATATAGAAATTATGTTTTCCTTTGGTGAATTTAAGAGTTATGTAACCCTTCCAACTCATAGGCCGGCTTAAGTGTCACACACTAAGCTTGACCGGTCAATACTTTTTTCCATTTTCCGTTTTCCGTTGGGGTTATTGTGTTTTTCCGGCATTGGCTATGCTATGGTAATTCGACGCCTCATGCATAGTCTTATGGATTATGTCAGGGAAGTACTGTAACTCAAGCAGTGAATTCCAAGTTAGGGTTGTACTGTCAGGAGCTAGCAAAATTACTTTGCAGCAAACTCCAAAAGCCACCTGCTCTTATTAATTCCAATGCGCCTAATTTGAATGTCAAACACACCTAAATTTCTCGTTGTTTCAATGAAATTTAAATTTGAACAGTTTATTTTTGCTTTTCATTTTTTCTCCATTTTTTCTCCATTTTTCCTCAACGATCTCCATTCTCTGTTTGGGTTGCGCAACATGTAGAGTCTTTCTCAAATGGAAAAAGCGCCCTCAAATGGCTTATGAGCAGCAATATAATAAATATGCCACAGATAACGTTATGTCATGCGGCCTTGAAATTTTTCTTTTCACAAGTTTTTATTGGCAGTGGGTGTTGTAGAAAGTTTTGATAGCAGGTGCCTTTGTAGTGTTGTTGATGACAAGAGTAATGCCAGAGAGTGCATCTACAAGAGTAATGCCAGAGGGAATAGATGCATTGGACTGCAAGAAGTTTGACTTACCCTTAAACCTCACAGAACTATAGCTCTTGTATTAAATGTAAATAGGTAAAGAGTTAGTTAGTTATTAGCCAAGCAATGGTTAGCTTCTAACCATATGTAGATTTCTTACTGCAGCCGTTGTTTTTTTTTTTTCGAAATAAAATAAGCTGGTTGATTTCTTGAATCAGTCTAGGTTTTCCTTAGCTGCAATCTGGAAATAGTTCTTATGATTTTTTGAATTTGTCTTGGTTTTTCTTCACTATATTTTGAAGCATCATACTCAAGCACATATTTTGTATATCGATCCAACCTCTCATAAGATTTGGAAAATGCCAACTGTAATTTGTCCTATCAATGTTTCCTGGCAGAAATGCTGGAGAGTTTTCCTTTAAACTTCTACTTTTATTTACTAATTATTCGGATGTAAAAATAGAACCTTCAATATCTTAGGATTTTTAATACACTTTATGTGGATTATTTGGATTTTAGAGATATGCTTTTAAATATTTTAATGGAAAAAGCTTAACAAAATGTGATTTTCTTTGGACAAAGTAAAAATCAAATTGATTTAGGCATATCTTTGCTTTCACACTATTGTATATTTTGATGCTTTTAATTTATTATAAAATAGTTAAAAAATTCAATTTCTTTATTATCTAATTTTAAAAGTTTGAAATATTATAATATTTATTTAAAAATGTTATATTTAGGTTGTAGAGTAAAAAAAATAGATTAATCAAAGATGTATGTCTAATTCTAATTGAGTTAAAATAGTTTATATTGAAATAAATGTTGGGATTCAAACAATTGACATTA